>VZTV01012250.1:0-18867 GCA_013400875.1 Anhinga rufa | reverse complement strand
TCTGTTGAAGGCAATTGGGAAAGTATAAATCTGTTAGCAGTTAGGTGGAGCTCCTGGAGAGTAAGAATACAAGCAATTATTCCCCTGAATATTTCATTGAAAATGTAACTTTTCTGGCACACTTAAAGCATTTGTTTAGCTAAGGGGAGTTGTACAGTGAATTGGGTTTTTTTTGTTTGGTTGGTTGGGTTTTTTTAAGGAGAGCATATGAATAAATTATTGTTTGTGGCTCTACCAGACCTGCCGTAATTAACACTGCAGTGGGAAATCATTTTAGGCAGCCATAGGGAACAGACCTAGGTCTCCCTGTGTCTTTTGGCAGCATACAGTATCATTGCATAGCAATGTATAGCAATAAAAAATTATTACTTTACAGAGCTTTATTTTTGCCTCTTTGCTCAAACCATGCTCTTTTTTTGTTCCCCAAGTTTTTTGATTCCTTTAGTGCACTTGATATTTTCCCTTAGTTGCATTTTCCCCTTATGTGAACGGACAGCACGAGCCGTATTTAATTGCAAAAGCTTATGTAGAACTTTGCGCCCAGAGTCTGGACGTCGGCTCATACCTTTATGACGCTGCTCCTCGAGGTACTATTTCTTTCAGCAGGACACATCATGCACTCTTCAGTCTTTTCCTGTGTTTGGTTATTTAAACCTAAGCTATGGCCATGCCAACAGGCGTCCAGAAAGCGAACGGGAGTGCATTCATGGACAGCAGTTGTGCTGGGGTAGTTGCCAGCATCCATGGTAGGTGTGACATAGCTCAGGGCTCCGGATGATGGGTGCCGGTGACCATGCGTTTGGGGTTTAGCAGAACATCCACAGCGGTGGCTGTGGCTACAGAGCTGGGAAGGTTATGTGCTTCCTCACCTTAAGGTAACTCTTTTATATACGCTACCTTTGCTTCTTCAAAGCAGGAGGCCTGAAAGTATTCTTGGTAGAACAACCTTTCAGGTTGCCAAGGGTCTGCTGTAACTCCTTTGGAAACCAAGAGTTGGTATAATTCCTGTGGCAGCGTTCCTGGCTTGACTTTCCTCTCTGGGGTCAGTGTGAGCTACTAATAGGCACGTCAAACTCAAGGTCAGGTTTGGATTGTTTCAATCTGTGTTTGTGTTACCTTTGTTTGCATGCTTTTGAGAAATTGCAAAGTTTTCAGTGTTTTCTTATTCCATCCTTTTGCAAGATTTCTTCTATTATATTCTATGTATGGTGAGGATTGCGGGTGGGTTCTTTCTTTCCTTTAGTAATATGTCTAAATAATACTATTTGATTTATTAATTTAAATGTCTCGTTACTACTTTGATCTGTTTCCTTTGCAGCTTTTCCATTTTGCTTGTTGCTGTGTTTGCCGTTGAAGTGCCTGGCCTTTGTAAGGTGGTAGAGCTTTGAGCAAAGGAGTATGGTCTTTCAAAGTCTCTTTTTGAGACTATTTTCAATACCTTTTTAATATTCTAAATTTCTGAAGAGCAAACTTGCTTAGAGTAACTCCTTGTAGTTTTATTAACACATTTTGGCAGCACTTTGAATTTTTTTGTGAGAGAATACGTTTGGTGACTTTCCTTTGGCTATGTCTATGTACCGCACAATCTAGAGAACAGGCGTTTTCTTATCGTTTTGTGATGGGCCTTTCACATCTTCTGTCGGGATGTAGCAGCCTTTAGAATTTTTCTGTGTATTCTACCACAGAGCAAAGAGTGGTACACCTGTCAGCAAGGAAAGGAAAAGAGCCTTTGCTGATACTGCGGCTTGCAGTTCATCGCATTGTGTCACGGAAAATGTTATTTATTGATTGTGCTGACAGTGGCAGTAAATAGAGCTAAGTCTGTTTTACATCGCTGATGGGAATGTGCATCTCATAACTCTTGATGCACCCTCTGACTTCAAATCACTCCTTATACCTTTCCCACATTTAAACCAAACACATGTTTTTCTATTTCATTATATGAATTAATACAGAGAGGAAATACGAGGAGTCATTTTTATTGCATATTTTTCGACATGCAAGTCTTCTTTGACTTCTTAGTGAAAACTAACAACTGTAAATTCCATTTCATCTGTGAACCCTGTTATAGATTGCATTATTCACTCAATTGACTGTAACAGTTAAGACGATTACCATCTGTGATCTAAATATATGTTTATATTGGAATGCAGAAAGCATTTCATTATTAATGCCTTCTTATAAATCCAACGCTCATTTAGATAACAATCAGTTCACTTTATGACAACCAGAGTGTGTTCCAGTTCTCGCTTGTGTTTGATCATTGTGTGCAAGCTGCAGACTCATTTAAAATGTCTTTGAAGAAGGCATACAGGTATGCATTAATCTTGCATTTTCCTAGGTAGGTCACGTGTCCATGATAGATGTAAAATCATACACTGAAATATTCATGGCAAGTTTGTGTAAAGGACTGTGAAATATTGTATTTTAATCAAGAGGAAAAAATAAAACAACATTTATTTTGCAGCAGTTGGAGTAACAGTTCATGAATGCGATTTCTCAAAGCTGTGGGGAACCCACTGTTATTTATTTAAACAAATAGTCAGTCAGAGAGCATTCTTGGAGTGGTTTTGATACATAAGGACCAACAAGTGGTCTCTAATCTCAAGTCTCAATCTTGTTTCATCTTTACTTTCAACCAATTTACAAATGCATCTTCAAGGCTAGATGGATTTTATGGTAGTATAATTTCAATTTCTGGGTGTCTGCCATGCTAATACATTGATTTGTTGAAAAAAGAAAGCCAAGCAGAGCTAGTACGATTTTACACAACGTTTCCTGGTCCTTTTCTGATACCTTTGCATTATTGTAGAAAAATCGGGAGCCCGGGAAACTGCGTATTTCTTGTGGTGGTTGGAAGTCTGTTCAGCTGGCAATAGGCAGAGCCAGTGGTGGTATGATGCCCTACCAACATCTCTGAAGCTCTCCCTGGTCAAGAGTGATGCAGGAGGAAAGAGGGCGCACTGATGGGATCATCATGCTCATGCCTAAGTAAGTATTCCTTTTGGAGAACAAGCATCTAATAAACACAAGGTGAGTCCTTGAAGGTCCGAAGCTGTACTGGATCTTGATATTGCACTTTCATTACTTCCAGAAGTTTGTTTCTGCTGTAAGTAATGAAGCCATGCTGCATCATTCTTCCCTAAAAGATTTGCCAGTTCTTTCTTTATTACAGCTCCTGTAATTGTTCATGTTTAGAAGGATGCTGTAACTGAGGTTCAATATTGTGTGTTCTGTGGTGAGAAAACCCACTGCCTCTTCCCCTCTAATGAATGCCAGAATTATCACAAAGCTATGCCCAATGAATAATGTATATAGCCCAATTAAATGAAACTGCTGTATTAGTTCTCGTGGGAGGTATCTGGTGGAAACGACAATCTTGTAGGCAATGGCACTATGTTTTGACACCTGAAGCTAACCACATGTAGCTACTTGTAACGCTTTGAATCCTATGAATTTATACCTTTTGTTTTCAAGCAAACGTAATAATTGTAATTCTAAATTATGAGTGCCTGAATTTATTTCTTTGCATTCTCTGAGGCTGTAAAATAACTTACACTGCCAACTTTTCAATAAAATGTAGTGGGCTTGGCTAATAATGTATTCACTTAGGAGGGAGAAGTAAGAGCCTAAGTGAAAATTTCTGTCTGTGAAAAGACATATTGATTTGATCTCTCCATTTCAATAAAAGCAATCTTGAAAACAATAGGCTTTTAAAAGTTTTACTGAAGTTGCTGCAAGCATGGCAGATGGGGAAATCTATTCCTCTGCGGACACGACTCCATCCCTGGTTGAGAAATGTTAAAGGTATGTACAGCTGCGTCGGCCGTATAGCTGGCAAAGCGAGCGCAAGTGCTGAGACACCCAGTTCACTGCAGCCTTGCCAGCTCTGCTCCAAAAACAGTGCAGAAAGAAATCCCTGCTACCATGGGACTTCCAGGCTGTTCAGCATAGCCTCACCTAGCTGTTCAGATCCCCAGGCTGCTAGGAACCTGTAACTATGCTCTTCATGAGCTTAAAATCCATAATCCACAAAATCAATTTGTTCTCTCGAGAAGACATCTTGAGATGAAAAGCTGAAATTCAGCTTGCTTATAGTTATTAAACCACATATGGTGCTTTCTAGGACAGCCAATGGACAGAATAGCCCAGGGTGGGATTTTTCAAAAGTGCTTAAGGCATTTAGGAGCATAACTGACACTAAAAGTCTATGGGATTTACGCTCTTACGCGCCACTGGCACTTGATTAAAAAAATCCAGTTTCAGCAGATAGTACTCTGGACTGTTACTGGGACTGAAGTTCTGTTGATTCAGCTATGACCTGCTGCCGTGGACCTGCTGTTTCAGCTCCCTCTGCGACTCTCATCCTATATTGGCCTATTTAGGCAGGTGTTTCCAATGGCCTCTGGAGTTACATCATGCAATGCCCGTATCTCCCTGGGTCTTTCTTCTGAAGAGATCAGCTTTGCATTGAACAGCTTCGTGAAGTGAAGACTATGTCTTAGAATAGGTTTATGACGAGCGTAGCATAGACCTGGGTTTTGACTGTGGCATCTGAATAAAGCTACAATTCAAACAACAATATTGCCTTTCTTCATGAGATTGAGATGCTTTGCTTACTCTGTGTATGTGAAGGCTCTTATTTTCTTTTATAGAATCATTTTAATTGCAGCTAACAATTTTTTTTTTACCCTAACTTTCTTTGTGCTTTGACTCCCATTACCATGCTAAGATTGCTCTACAGATTCATAGTCGTAGGAGGAATAAATCTCACGTGAGCATTACTGTAATAGTCAACACATAATGGCATATAGAGTACTTCACCGCTGGGTCACTACCTTGAATCTGGCCCAGAGATTACTGACAGAACCTAAACATTATCTGACAGTTCTGTGTTGGCCTGTGTGAAAACTGGTGATTCCAGCCTAAGTGGTCATGTTGCAAAAAAAATACCCCCAAACTAACACAGCTTCCTGTGCTGCTCTGAGAACACACTTAATCTTGAAGTAGAGATATATTATGACACTTGTTTGCATGTCTCCTTCTTACACACTCCCTGGGCTTTGTGCATTTTAAACCCCAAAGCCTTCAGTGGAAGGGTCCCCTCCTTCAGCCGTGTTTGTACAGCAGCTAGCGCAATAGCCACGATTCCTGTCTAATTTCTGCAACAATCTGAGAAGCCGAACATGGGTCTTAGATTTGCGGGTCTATTGTTCAAACTAACAGGTAAATACTTTGGACGTTGTTTCCGTCACTGCATCGCAGTTCCGGCAGTCAGCAGATGATCAAGTTGTGTGTGACATAAAATAGTCGTCACATTAATTTTGGAAGAGCTAACCGCGGACTAGAGGATGGCGCCTGTTTTAGAACATTAACCAAGAACTCCTTTGTGGAATAATTAACTGAATATAATGCAAATATTGGCTGAGAAACTCAAAAATGGAAGGGGAAAAACCCAAAACCAAGCTTTGTTGATTTGTATACTTCCCCAATAGAAGTCCGTCATAGGAAACTACTCGATCCAGCTATGACCCACATATATCACAGGCTCAGTTTCCTTTGTCCAGGTCTTTCATGAAACAAGGAAAATATTTGTGCATAATTTCAGCACATTAAGATAAAGGGCAGGTTTTATTTCTTCTCAGAAGAGCAAGAGAGGTCACGGTTTCACACAGATCCTAAGCATCGAGAAATCGTCTGAAGTCCTGCTACGTCTGGTGGTTGGGGCATAGCTATGTCTTGCACTTAAAAGCAGAAGAGTTGCATATGCAAAGTTTTTGCAAGTTGCTCAGAACTCTAGCTTATTATTGTTTTTCACAAGCACCCAGCCTTAAATTAAAAGCAGTTCTGTAAACACTAGCATGAAGAGAAGATTAAATATTTGAGTCTCCTCGTTAATTGCAACTTTTGATTAAGCTTTTCCTTGAGGTTGGCACCCTCAAGATCAATTTTGTTTACATCTGGGGAAATTTAAAAGGGATATATAAAATGAGCCAGTAACGTCAATGCTGTTATTAGAAGAAGCCTGCTGAAACTGAGCATCAGCAAAGGGGAATTCTGGAATCTCTTTTTGTAGATACTTTCCTAAACAAAGGAGACAAAGCAAACTTATCTCTCAGCATTTAGATGAGTCACTGTGTCACTGTCTTCCTTTTAAGAAAAGGGAAGTTAAAAGAATTCAGGTGCAGAGGAACTACATTTATTGATTCCTTCTTCACAAAACCACAAAGACTATGTTATTGAAGGACTTAGAGGTTAACTTTATTTTCAAGTCAATGAGTTGCTATCATGAAGGATATACAGCCAAGCACAAGGCACACGCTTTAGTGTATGAACTGTACCGTTGCACTGTATACGCCTTGAACATCACATGCTGACATTACTTTCAATTTTTTAAGGAAACATGAACTTCTCTCTTATGTTGACAGTTCCTCTCACAGTCCATTTTTTCAAAGAGTTCCAACACCGCTTCAGGTCTGCCTATAGATTATTGTTATTGATGTTACAGCTTTGCTGATCAGAAACAGTGTTAGTTTTTTCCTGGCAATTAACTTCTTCCAAAACTCGGAAAAGATAAATACAGTAATTACATGTAATAATTAGAAAGCCTCGTATAATGAAGCAAGAATTTTAAGATTAATAAATAGATGAACGTGAGCCTGATAGCCTGCTTAATTAATCACTAAACTGTGGAACCACTGCAATTCATATGTCAATCCCAGCTCTTTTATGGAAGTGATTTGAATCAATTGCTAATGAAATTGAGAAATTCAGAAGCAGCTTTCTGACTTTCAAGTGACAGGGCTCATATTTAACTCAAGGAATGTGACAGTTAATGACAACATAAAAGTGCTGTGAATTATTTGCCAGATCATGTGAGAATTACAGCGTCAACCTATTGAAATAGCTCATAGCTGATCAGTGTGAAAATAAACAGTCATAATGACATATTTAGAAATCTATAATGCTGCTTTAAATATGAGAGATTTTGCCTGAACTAAACCAAGGACATAATCCTACAAGTATAACAATAATATTTCGAGAATTCTCCTACTTTGCCACATAGACAAATTTACTCTTACTACTGTTAAAACTGTAATCCTTTAGAAATTATCATTATTTTATTAAATCAATTACTTTAAACTGCCAAAGTAGTTTCATGGCCAATTCTTCTTATTTAATGTAATTAACATGCTTACTCTTACTCAGTTACTTGAATTTAAACGATTCTGCTGTTGAATTTGTTTCCTTAACTTTGCACTTCCAGCCTCACTTTAATTAATTAAAACTTCATCCAGATATAATGAGACAGTTATTGTGTCTTAATGAAATATCAGCGGAAAGTGCACTAATCAATAATTAATTTAATTAAGGTGTATATGAGACAATATTACTATATAATTAACTGAAAACTACGGAAGTAACACATGCATATTTAAATTTTCATTAATAAGTTTGTTAGGAATTTTAGATCACGCTGTTTTATGGATTTACGTGAGATGTATAAAATTAAAGGGTTTGTCACAGAGATTCTGAAACACACATTAAATGTAGTCCTGAATCTTTTTGACAGTCGTGTAGCAAATTTAGGCAGCTGAAGCCGCACTAGGAACGAGAGTGTACCTTCTTGGAAATGAGATAAAATCTGCAGGAGACTTCTTTTACCCTTTGAGAGTCAGATATGTAAAAATCTCTATGAGATGAAGTTACATGTGAGAAAACATATTCTATACTTGAAAAATGTGCCTTCGAAAAGATTATGAATAATGGAAGTATTTTTGCCATTCCACAGCTAAAGCTGGATCATCCCACTAAGATGCTGTTCAGGCACTCTACTTATTAAGGACTATGTTCTATTAATATTGATGAAGTTATCTCATTTGCTCACTGTGAATGATTTTTTATGAGAATTTACCAATGAATCTGCTATTTAAAGGTGCTGCTAATTTGATACATTTGCTAAACTTTCAAATTCCAAATGAATAATACTCTTCATGTTTCCTGTATGTTCCAAATTCATTACAGTTTGTGTTATTAATGATTATTTGACCGAATAGTGACTATTATTAGCAAGGTATTTCAAATCTATAAAGTTTTATAATTCAAATCTATAAAGTTTTATAATTAAAAAGATAATCTTTTCCTTGGATAACCTAATCATATTCCAGCTACCAGATGTTCAGCACAAAAGATTGACTTTCTGGGGGACTTTTAAAATCGGGGTACAAATCTGACTCTCAGAGTGAGAGCCTCTAAGTTAAAACCTCATTGTTGTGTGTTAACAGTTGCTAATGAAGAGTTTTACAAGGTTAAGTAATTGCCCTGAAGAATAGAGGTGTTTTTCATAACGGAGTCCGACCATAGTCAGAAGATGGAAGACTGAGAGATTCATGATGATGGATGACTTCTGCAAAGTACAGCCCCTATTTTGGATCCATGTCAAATTTTTAAGTCGAGTTAACGTGCACGTTTTTCCTCTCGTTAGGTGAAGCACGTTGATAACTGTTCTGTTTTTGTTTATCAGGAGACCTTCAGCAATCTTGGGAGGGTGCAGTCCTACTCAAGCATAAATGAGAATGATATTTTTTTAATTATTTTTTTTTTCCAGACTTCTAAGCAAAAATGTGTTTCTCCCTGTATTTCAGGGAGAGGGAGCATTTCTGAGTGGGAGTAGGTAATATGTACTGTCTCACATTTTTATTTCATTGCTTTTACATTTTGTGCAAAGTGTGTTGGCTGGCAAGGATATGGCACAAGCAAAGGTCTTGACAGCTGCTGAAATTTTCAGTGGACTTCTTTTTCTTCTACTGTATTCAAATATCTCCAAATGTGTTTGTTCTTTATACACAGAATACACACAGAATCGTACAGGTTGGAAAAGACCTTTAAGATCATCAAGTCTAGCTGTAAACCTAACCCTGCCAGCTCACTGCTAAACCATGTCCCGAAGCACCACATCCAACCGTATTTTAAATACCTCCAGGGATGGCAACTCCCCCACCTCTCTGGGCAGCCTGTTCCAATCCTGACAACCCNCAGGGGCACCATCCCTGCCCGGCTCCTGTGGCCACACCACCCCTGACACAAGCCAGGGTGCTGCTGGCCCCCTTGGCCACCTGGGCACGCTGCTGGCTCATGCCCAGCCTCTGTCAGCCAGCACCCCCAGGCCCTTCTCCGCCTGGCAGCTCCAGCCACTCTTCCCCAAGGCTGTACATCACCCACAAGTCCTTCCTTCTCTGTTCATGTCCCGCAGGGAGCCTTCCCTAGCTGACTCCCTCACCAGCTGTGTCAGGAAGTTATCTTCCACACACACCAGGAACCTCCTAGACCGTTTCCTCTCCGCTGTATTGCATTTCCAGCATGCATCCAGTAGATTGAAGTCCCCCGTGATGACAAGGGCTAGCAATCTTCAGGATTCTCCCAGATGCTTCTTCATCTGCCTCTTCATCCTGGTTGGGTGGTCTGTAGCAGACTCCCACCATGATATCTGTCTAGTCGGCCTTTCCCCTGGTTCTTACCCATAAACACTCAACCCCATCGTCACCATCATTAAGCTCTAGACAACCCAACTCTTACTGTTTGTTACTGTTGGGTACTGTAGCCCAGTAAACAGCACGTTGGCTTTGCTTGTTGCAGCCCGCGGGCTTTGTGTTAAGCTCACGATGGAGACCTTGGGACTCCTCAGGACCTCGCTGGACTTATTTTGGCCTTCCTGGAGAATTGTTTTAGCGTATAACAGCTTATCTAACAATTGGGTTATTATTTTTCTGATTCGTTTTAAATTTGGCCTAGCACAACACAACAGTGTTTTAATTCTTATTATTGTATATATTTTTGTAACTGATAGACAGCAAGAGCAAGTAATTATTCTATGAAAGATGAACCATCTATGACCCTAGAACAAAATGCAGCAGGGAAGAATCTTCACTCAGAAGGTGTGCTTTCAGTAGGAGACCGAGCATAGCAGGAGAGCACAGGTACTGGCCTCAGATGGTGCCAGGGCTCTAAGTAACTCATCAGCTAGTTGTTGTCGAAGGAGTGCACCCTTGGGAGAATGCAGCCAGTTTTAGGGCTGATAAAGGGAACAAAGAATTCTGTAATTGAGACTCTCTCTATATATAGTAAATTCAGATGTAACGTGAAGTTTCTAGCCAGTGAAGAAGGAGGAAGGTGCAAAATTATTTTAGGGAAAAAAACACCTCCAAGTCAATCTTAGAATGAGAAGTTAAAAATTGTCATTATCAACATCGTGCCCCTCACAGCAAAGCAGAAATAGAAACACACCATTAACATCTTACTTCTATTGAAGAAGCTGGTAACCTCAAAATCTTGCCATAATACGTTGTGCTGATACAAATTCTCAACCTCAGGGTCCGGGAGAGTAAGTATGATAGCAGAGAAAGGGGTAGACACGGGGAGTGTCTATAATAATTTCAACTGTATTATTACTATTAAGATTTATTCTGTAATGGTATTCTTAATTTTCTTTCTTTTTTCCTATCCTCTGTAATAGTTAGTCTTGAGCTAACAGTAATTCTTCAATTAGACTGTTATTATTTTAGTTACACTATTAATTCCTGGCTTTATATGCAAAGTGAATAGCCTTTTTGCCCATAACAAGCTTTTTGAGTGTAACAACAGAAAAAAAAAGACTATATCAACCAGTGATCAAATAAAAGTTCTCCTGAATGTCGGTGATGTTTCCTACAAGACGGAATCTGGATGTCTTGTGCCTCGCCCAGCCTCTCCAAACTTCAAAGAGGCTTCATGGCAACAGAAATGGAAATAGATTTACACTTGCACTGACCCTAGACTAAATATTTTGGCTCAGCTCCATGAGCTGCAATACTTCAATTTAGATCCACTTGAGCCAAATCTAACGATTCTATTGTAAATTTCAAGGTTTTGGTGTGGATTTTTTATTTTTTTCTTATTTTTTTCTTATTTTTTTTCTTATTTTTTTCTTATTTTTTCTTATTTTTTTCTTTTTTTTCCCCTATTTTGGGTCATAAGTACTTGCAGGGCTTTTGATTAAAAAGGTCATGTTTCAATGGAAAATTACATTTTAGGGGAATCATTTCAGTAAAATCTTTTTTTTTTTGCTTATTTAAAATAATGGCAGAAAATACCCCAGTCAGTTCTACTAACAGTATAACATTCCTATATAAAACTAAACCATACTACAACAAACACAACACATAGGAGTCCATATGAAATGAGCTGAAATAGTTTTTAAAGAAATATTTGGAGATAGCTTAAGTAGTTCTCCCAAGAATTAGCTCGATCCTGCTTTGCAAGTAAAGCATGCCACAGCATGTTAAATTTACAGTATCAAATTAGAATAAAATGGTTTTTAAAATAATTTCTATCCATGCAGAATAAAGGTGATGGTTATTTTCAAGCCTTATGGATCATATCTTTTGTCTGGGGTAATACTGCAAGCATATGGTAAGAAATAAAAAATTTTGACATCACGGGAGTTTAAAATGAAATTTTAATGATACCTGTTTGGTATAATGAAATAAATTCATGCCACTCTCGTGCCATTTATTGTACAGGTGAGGTGCTTTTTTTTAGCTGAGTTCAGGTTTCACCTCTAAGAAGGGAGAGTTTTCGAAAGTTAATTTACCTCTTTCTGAAAGAGGTGGTAAAGATGTAGCGAGAATTAATTGTCCTCAGTAGCTCTCTTTATATCTCAGTCTTGGAGGGAGACTTGACAACTAGCTTACAGTTGCTGGCTAATTTTAAATGGCTTATATTAGGTGAGATGAATTTTCACCTATATTGCCTGCATATTTAGTATATGGTTGGAAGTAATTTAAGATAATACAGCTGGGATTTGTTTTTTTTTTAAAGTTATTGCATGTTGATACAATAGCTTGAACAATAGCATTAAAAGCTACTCTCCTTACCTCTCTGGCCAACCGCTGTGAGTCAGTACACCCAGTAATTATATGATTAATTTTATTACATGTTTAGCAAAGCAGGATTTTGGATTGGAGTTGTAAGGCAATATTCTATATAAGCATTGATTGATAAGAGTTCGACTATTTCAGAGGGTTTTTATTTTCATAGACATGTCATATAACCACATGCGTATACTGTGAAAAAATGTATAGTCCTTTTTTACACCTAGTAAAAGGAAAGATTGCAAGATTTCTATTTCAAAATTGTGTCTGTTAATTGTACATTATTTATACAGTATAGCTTATTTTAAAAAAATAATTGAGCAATTTCTCTCCCAATTCTCTCCACTTGGATAAATCACAAGTTTCAAACACTGGCCAGTACTCTCCCAGGAAGCTGTTAATCGTGGCACTAGATAAGACTGATTTCTAAATACATTTTCAGAATCTCAGGTTCCTATTCAGCTTTTAAGTTAGATTATGCTAGTCCTCCCTTGGCATCTGAACCTGCTATTTAAAGTGGGAGGTAATACCAGAAATCGCAGCGTTGTGGAGGTTGTGACTTCACGGCTGACATTGAAGAACTGACCCGGGGAGCTGAGCCTGGCTGGTTTTCCGACCTCTGTCTGAGCTCAAGTCTGCTCTTGGAAAGCTGGCGTGCCGCCCCACAGGACAGGACCACAAAGACTCCCCCCAAACTGAAAGCTTTCTCCTGCTGGCAGGTCTGCCGGGTGACGGAGCCCCCAGCCCCAGCCATCTCCTGGCAAACAGACTCTGGTAAGCTCCCACCTTTGCGGGCGGGAGTCTTCTCAGGGAATTGTGCTCCCAACTTGAAGAGTCCCAATAGCCTAGATCCAGGGTTGTCCTCGATATCAAATATTTGCTGCATTTTAAGAATGTAGGTCTCCCGCTCAGCTCTGTTGAACTCCAACTTGTCTATTTTCAGGTCTGCATTCCGTTGTAATTGCATCTGTTTTACATACAGGTTGATTTTGCACTTGAAATACAGAGGGTTTCCCCTACAGTGTGTCTCAACATGATACAAATACTGCCTTGGTGGAAAAAAAAAAGTCTCCTATCACTACAGAGACAGCAAGCTTTGAGTGCTCATGGCTCTACAGCAGCCCTTTGAGAGAGGGAGCTCACATGTCACCTGAAATTCATCTAATAATAATTTCAGGACTCTGCCTGAGCTGAATGCTTAACGCGCCTGTCACCTTCTCAAAATCACATTTAGCACAGGGAAAAGGATGTATACGTGGGACTCTGTTACTCCAGGAAGACTAACACATTCAGAGAGAACTGGGCGGTGCTTTTCGGAAGCAGGAGTACGGCAGACAGGCAAGCGGCCTCCTCGCAGAATCCCAACGTGCATGGTATGGTTCCGCCCGTTTTGGTACCTCCGGGCTGGCGTTCGTCAGCCACTGAGCATTGCTCCGTCCTGTTCTTGTGACTTCTTCCACCAGCACGTTTAAGCCCCACTTCTTGGAGCCCTTGGCTCTTATGGCCTGTCAGTTATCCAAAAAACTGCAGAGGTCTCATTTCGTCTGTCGGGAGCTTAATGGAACCCCCAAACCCATTATTTTGTGCAAGACACAAGTTTATCCATAGTTGAAACTTCACTAATAGTAGGATCTCGAGAACGACATTAAAGAAAATAATTGTTACTCTTTTGCAAGGGAAATAAGCCCCACAAGTTGTAATAGTAAATCGCTTGAAGTAGATATAAGGGGACTGTGCTGGCCTCAGCTGAATATGAAAAAATAATACAGTATCTGCCACACAGAACAATTTATTTTTTAGCTGTAAAAATAAAACCAAAGAAAACTCTCCCCCTTCCCCCAGTAAGAAAACAAAATATGCCATATGTCATGCATTTTATCCCCTAAGTGTTATGCTGTAGACCTCAGGGTTTTACGCAGACTCTTTACCTCGGGATCTAGTGTTGGGATAATATCTGTGGATTCCATGCTTTCCTTGCTGATGATGGGCATGAAAAGCCAACACCAGCATAATTTTGCTTCCATACCAAAGTAAACTAAATTTATTCTCTGCGATAAAACAAGACAGCAAATCTAGGGCAGCTTATTTCCATGCCTTGTAGGAACTGGAGTGCCATATGCTCTTGTTGACCCATGTCAGAAAGACATGCTTTTGCACCAGTCTTAAGATCTGTTTGCATTTACTTGTTTCTCGTGAAGCTCATATGGTATAAATCAAATGCTGTAAAAATAGGGACTGGTAGATGGTGTTTCTTGTTCTTGCTGCCAAAGCAGCATTCCTGTTCATTCGCCTCTTTCAGGGATTGATGGTCCACTTCGGCTCTGTTTCTAAACTTCCCTCCCTTTGCTTCTCATCCCAGAAAGAGGCTCCTCCTCTTCAAAGTATCGTGCAGAATGCGAAAAGAAAATATTCAAGGGGGATGAAAACATTACAAATTGTTCTCATAAAGTCACATATTCCATTATTTTTATCTCTTTGTATGATAAATACTTTCTGGTAAAGAACTGTAACGTACGATGTCATACATAGAGCCTCACAATACCTCGGTATGGTTAACTTTTTCAATGCTCATTGACAAAACACCGATTCCCAATCAGGCCAGCCCATTTGGTCAACACAAACGGACAAACACCCTTCTGTAGCTCTAGCACATGAGAGCTCTGTCCAGGCTCCCCATCTAAAGTCCCAGTTCCCATATTACAGCTTGGGCAGTTCTGAGAAGACAGGCGTGTTTCCAATCCTGGTGCCAAAACAATATATCTTAACTGCTCTCTTATGATGCTGTTTAGAGTAAAGGTAGTACTAAATATAAATTACTGCCCAGAAACACTTTAACTCTAAGGGCTGAGGGGAAAAAAAGGAAATTCTTCAATTTTCTTACTTTTCAAGCCTAAGGATGGTGACATGAAATTAGTCCGATTTTCTGGGTATAAAACTAAATTAAATCAATGCTTGAAGCTTTCCTTGAATACGCCTCAAATTCAGTTCATCTACCATTATTGAAAAGTATCACATTTAAGTCTTAATAATTCTTTACACTAGAGTGCTATTAATGTCATCATTATTATTATACTTCCCTATCTTCAATATATTATAGCTGTTAGAATTCAAGTACAAAAATCAATGGGAAATTTGTATTTGATATAAAATATTCTAATCTATCACAATTAATTTCCTTCCCTGAATTATGTTAATTATCCTCTTCCCCACCTGGGAAGAAACCCCTGTTGCATTCTTGACTAGATTTAGATCTAAAGCTGGTTCCCTGAAGTGCGAATCTTTGATAAAAACGCCATACTTACTCTCTCTTTTCTTCTGTCTTTTGTAGACACAGCGCAGTGAGAAATATTAAATGAAAGGTTTGGTTTGACCAACAGTTTTTGAATACAGAAGACATCTGGTCTTCCTTTAAATAAAAAAAAAACCCTCCCTCAGTTCTTGCCCATGGGCAATTAAACCGTACGTATGCAATTTCAACATTAAAAGCGGCACTGAAAACCCGCTCATGATTGACTGCTCAACAGTTTATACACATCTAAAGAAATATCTTTGACATGCAGTTTTCTATCAATTTCTTTTAACTTGCCTCCTTCTCTTCCTAGCTTGAGGAGAACTTTTGATCCCCGAAAGTCCTAGAAACGCTTCTTCATCGAGAAATTATTTCAGACAAATGTTCAGCTGTTGTTTGAGGGCTTCCTCTCCTGTCAGTGAAAAATTGAATGTTTGGTTTATCATAAGGACAATTCCTTTAATCCGTTGGCAATCAACATCATACTAATCATCGCTGGCTTTTCCAGACCTTTCCCCAGCTGCTAGCCTAACAGAGTTTGCATCACCTACTGCCGTTTGCACTGTTTTATACAAGTCTTTGTAATCCCTATTTTTTACTTTCTCCTGTGATATTTGCTTAAGAAATCCCTCTTTCCCCCCCGATCCTCACATCTGACTGATGCTCTACTCGTTTAAGTTTAAAACACGCTTCCAGATTCACCGAACTCTTCATGGCCAACACTTTTTCTCTCCTCTAATTTTGCTCACACATATGAATGTCATAGCGCATGGTTGCGAGCCCTGGCCAGCCCGGGACCTTGAATGAGGTGTATGTACCAAAGCAAAGCGATCCGTTGAAAAAGCAGTTCAGTGCCAGGTCTGTAAGAACTGGGCTTTGGCCTAAAGGTTTAAGCTGGTTATATATCTGCCTCTTTACCCAATTTTTTAACAGCTTATTTACATGATTGTAAGGTTACCACCACCAACAGAAAATTATTAATGCTGATATCTTCTCAAATGCTAAGTTTCTTCTGAATTGACAGCCAGGAAATGTACATTATTTATTCTTTTTTTTCCCCGCTGGCTTGCAGTTAGTATATGAAAACTTTCTTGTGTAATGTTTTAGTTCCCCTTTGTACACTGGGTCTGGGGAAACTTTATAAAAGACTGCTGAAATGTCACGGCATCTCTCACTCTAGAATTTGATTTGCAGGTTGACTGAGGTTATGAAGGCAAAATGCAGGACAATGTGGCTCTTTTGATCGCAGCCAAACGATGTGAGGAAAAATCTAGTGCTTTAAACACGTAGTTTTACTGGAATGTGTTTTCTTGATGTTTTTGCTTTAGTAAAACTATCGTTTACAGACAGTCACAGGTTCAGAGGCGAGTTAACACAGGAACCGTTTTGGCAAGGAAGATCCTGCTAGGTTCGAAGTGGCCCAGTGTTGGAGCACATAAATAGTTAGGTCATTGATTAAAGTGGTTGTGTAGTTTTGTTCACTCCTGACCTCATTTAGTATTTTTTTTTGTTAGCAAACAGCAGATAACTACTGAATAATTAATCTTCCTTTGGAATTCCTAGCAATTACATTTTTGAACAAGGGAAACGATTGCTAGTACCCTCCAGGGAACAGATAGAAATTCCTGTGTACTTAACCTATACTTTTGTACTTAAAAGGCAATATATTGGGCAAATAACAAAAAGACATGGCTTTCGAATAAGAGGTTTTCTCTGAGCATCCTTGCATGTACCTGAAGTTCATTAAAATCAAAGACTCTACTGGGTGGCAGCTTGGTACGGTTCAGACAAACACTGCTGGGGTGGGTAAATGATATAAGGACTGGAGGTTTCATCCTTGTTTTCATAAGTTTGCATAGACTGAAAAGAGTTTTTGTGACTCTGCTCTTTCCTGAGCAGACGAGCCTCAGCCTCACTTACATCAGTGCAATGGGTTTTGCCCAGAGCTTCACATGCTTGTCTTTACAGCGTGTTTAGCATGCTTGGGGTTATCCTTTGAGTGTTCAAATGGCAATAGACTGTATTCAGACAGTGCTCAGGAAAGAGCATAACAAATGTGCAAGGAAAGCTGTGAAATATGAAAGTGATGGTGTGGGTCCAACTGTTTGGATAAGGAGATTCAACTTCAAAATACCGCAAAGGGCTGTGAACAAGAGAAAAGGAACTCCAAGCCACAGCACACTAGCAGCACTAGTACCGCCTGGTTCTGAACTCTGCAGTTCTCAACCATTTTTAAAAAAGATTTTACTGGCTGAAACAGACTTCTCATAGACATGAAACTGGTTTGATCGTAAGGCTTAGTAGTATAAGCTAGATTATTGCATCTAGTCATATGGTTGAGGTACTCAGAACTGGCTTCATAATCATACCCACAGTAGTAGATCTAGTAGATGGTGAGGAAGATGTGCATTAGAACAGAAATGTTGGCTTCTTCCTCACTTTGAGAGATATTCGCTAGATGTATGACTGGGGTCTTCCTCACTTTGAGAGATATTCGCTAGATGTATGACTGGGAAATTGCAGCAGTTAGATCTTTTGCATTAAAGACTTCAAGACTTCAACTATATTTGCAACTCATGTTTCCAAGCATACAACCCCTGCTAACAAATGAGGTGTGGCTTATTTTTACATATTCATGCTTTCAATCATCTCTTTATTTTCGGGTGGAAATGAAAGATACCCGTGATCCCCAGCGGCATCAGAGTGATTGTGAGAGAATGTGGTAACACTGGGGGAGGTGACCAAAGACGTATTTTAATCCAAAAACAGGAGAATGAGTCTGGAGAGAGTCATGAACCACATTTTCATTTGTGATGGAAAAGTATCTCTGGAGATATCATACTCTGTCCCTGTTTCTTCTGTTGATATGTATTACATGTGGCAAAGGGCAATGCAATCTCATTGGTGCTGGTACATCACAGCATACTAGCAAGGTCTTAAGGAGGTGCAATGCAAATATTAATCAGCAAGATGATGGGGAAGACACACTATTCTGGTCTAAAATCAGTGTTAATGGTCCCTTGTTTATGGCAGTAAGTTCAGTTCGTTTACAATCAGTTTCCATATGTGTATAATGTGTGTATATATGTGTATACTGTATGTATCATAAAAAATGTGGAAAATTTCTATCTGCTGCCCAAATGTTTAAAAAGAACTAGCTAAGACCTTTGCACAGTAAAGGTTGATTTTAAATAGATTTTGAAACCGCAGGAGTTCCAGAGAGCTAGAAGAATGTTTGTCATTAGAAAGAGTAAAGAGGGTGAAACATTCTGTCAGCCCCAACACTGATCCTGGGCAACATAAGGTCTCTGTTGACATAGGACTTGATTAAGTTAAAAGATTGTAGTGCAGATCAACAGGTTTTTATGAAAAACACTGAGAACAAAAGGGGCAACATCTAAAAGAGGAATATTGAATGAGACAACAGGCAAAAATCTCTCAATACTAATGCAGCTGCTTCTGGAATACGTGCCTGAATTTGATGTCAGTTAAGAAGAAAATAGAAAATACCTGGAGAAGGTAAAAAGAAATGCTAGACAAACGATTAAAGGATTAGAGCATATAGTTTGTAGTGAATGAGTCCATTTAGCTTACAAGAACATGGCCAAAGGACCATCTGATGTCATTTGCAAGTATACCCTCAGGAAACAAGTTTGGTAGGAGTTGCAG
>VZTV01012248.1:144153-160289 GCA_013400875.1 Anhinga rufa | reverse complement strand
TAAGTACCTCAGCCTTTTCTTCACCTTCAGTGGCAATGTTCCCCCCGCATCCAATAGAGGATGGAGATTCTCCTTGGCTCTCTTTTTGTTGTTAATGTATTTGTAAAAACATTTTTTGTTATCTTTTACCACAGTGGCCAGATTGAGTTCTAGCTGGGCTTCTGCCTTTCTAATTTTCTCTCTGCATGACCTAACGAGATCTCTGTACTCTTCTTGAGTTGCCTGCCCCTTCTTCCAAAATTGGTAAACCCTCCTTTTCTTCCTGAGTCCCAGCAAAAGCTCCCCGTTTAGCCAGGCCGGTCGTCTTCCCTGCCGGTTCGTCTTACAGCACATGGGGACAGCTTGCTCCTGCAAGACTTCCTTCTTGAAGAAATACCAGCCTTCCTTGCCCTTCAGGGCTTCCTCCCAAAGGACTCTCCCAACCAGTGCCCTGAACAGGCCAAAGTCTGCCCTCTGGAAGTCCATGGTAGTGGTTTTGCTGCCCCCCTCCTCACTTCACCAAGAATCAAGAATTCTATCACATCATGGTCGCTACGCCCAGGATGGCCTCGAACCACCACATCTCCCACCAGTCCTTCTCTGTAAACAGCAGGTCAAGCGAGGCACCTCCCCTGGTAGGCTCACTTACCCGCTGTGTCAGGAAGTTATCTTCCACACACTCCAGGAAATGGAGTCATCTCATGGGATGGCACAAACGGCTGGAGCCTGCTGCTGAATGCGAGCTTATCAAACACACACACGAAGAGGGGAGATACAAGAGTTGCAGGAGACCATGGGACAGACCAGCAGAGAAGGATGCTGGAAAAAAAAGAAGGCAGAAAATCCCTCAAAAACAGATTTTCTACATTCTGCAGAGTCCTCTGTTCCCAATTCAGAGGTCTCTGCAGGCATCACCATGCCCACAACGCGATGGACTGGGGGAGTGTGTGCAGCACCCGCTCACTTAGTGGTGGTAACCTCCAAACTAGTCATAATTCCTCAACCACGCTACCACAGCAGCAAGAGCTTGCTTGACCAGGGCACAGCCCGCCACAGCTGCACAGATCGCACCCTTGCTCCCCCTCTTCCCTCAAAGCAGCCACTTGACTTTGCATCCCTCATCCTTCACCCCAGCCCGGTTCTTCTCAGCTGATCATTAGCAAACAGACTCCGGAGTCCTTTTGTTATTGGTGTGAGTCAAAGACTGAAAAGGAGGATGTGACACACCTTTTTCATGAAAACCCTGCTGCTCCCTTGAAGCCAGTGAAATTGCTGCTCGAGGGCTTCAGGACTTTCATGATGATCATCAGATCATCCTGGGCTTAAGGACTGTAGCTTCACAGGGGTGAGGTCACATGCAAGAAACCTTTAGGCATACGGGAGTGCCGTTCACAATCCTGGCTGCCTCTAACTCTCCGAGGATGCTGTGGCACTAGATTTGATGTGCATCAGATATTCCACCGTGCCGTGCATCCTGTGCTGGAGAATTTCCATGGTGCACTTCCATGACTCACTATTCATGCCAGCTTAGCTGAATCATCTGTAACATGAAAACAGTCATTTGTTTTCTTGCTATGGTGCAGAAATATCCTCTTTTTCCCTCTCTGTGGAACAGTTCAGACAGTAGCCCTTGCAAACCGGAAGCAATAGGCAAAAAGATCCAGAAATCAAGGTTTCACATGGCGGTGTCCTCCTTTCTGCTCTTTGCATGCTGTTTTGCCTGCTGAATATTAGCTCCAGAGGATTTTGCTATAACTCTCCTTTTTCCAAACACCCACTCGGTATTAGGCCTTACCTACACTCGTCTGTTTTCCAAGTTTGGAACTAGTTAGAGATGTACTTGCCTCTGAGCATGGTTTGTATCTGCACAGTAATACTTGTTTCGTAACCATGGCAGCTCACAGTGACTCATGCTGCCAGAGGCCTGGGCCGAAGTTAGCAGAAGGCTTTCCCCCCTCCTCCCCGTAACCAGCTCAGCACACTGTTGTTTTGCTAGATCTTCTCCCCACAATTGCATAACTCACCCGTCACGGTCACGTTCACATTCCTCTGGCTCTGTCCTAAAGACAACCCTGGGACACGCTGCCCTGCCTACTACTGGTTTCACCCCGGTGCACGTGCTTGCTGGGAGTGCGGAGCCGTGGCTGCCGGGGTTTCCCTCAAAGGCTCTTATGGTTACCCAGCGTGGTTAATGAAGGTGCTGCACAGACTGAGCTAACCTGTGGGTTTGTGGTTGGCGCAGAGGTGTTGTGAACATTCAAAGCAAGAAACCAAAGCAGAAGATGGCCATGGCCAGAAGAGGACTGTGTTGATGAACCTAATCTGAAGCTTGCTGTTGCCTACAAGAGTCTTGGGTTCCTAGAGAACCCTAATACATATAGCAGGATCCATTCCTGCCATACCCATCCAGCCATGGCTAGTGTAGGGTAAAAACCTGTTGTTCTACTATGCAGGAGTATAGCCTCTTACAACAGGTTGCTCTTATAGTGGAGTTGCAGAGAAAAATAGCATTTGCCAGCACTTGATTCAACACAGTGGCTTGATAGTGAGGAAAGATTGAGTCTTGTGTAGGGTGCTTCTGTGGGTATGGTGATTCCTGACCTCGTGAGCGGCAGGCGCAACTCAGAGATGTCAAAATTTGCAAATACAGTTAACTCAAAATCCCTGCACTTCAGTCAATGCCCGACTTCTTCTTACCTGGGATGTCCCAGTTTTGATTATTCTCTCATTATTCATCGGGACTTCAGCAAAAGCAGAACAAAAGATCTTTCTATTTCATTTGAATTCAAATTCAAAACAAGCAAAGAGGAAGAAAAAACCCCACCATCAGCAGCAAATTCAGGAAAGACTTTAAATTCTTCTCACGTTGCGGAACAGCAAAGAGACATCTTCCCTTTTTTCCTGTATAATCTTTGAGCCTGTCTTCTTGCAACTGGAAATGTTTAAGAGACCCCTGTTATTTTGATGTATTTATTGATACGCTTTGGCACTTGAAGAAAGCTTTGCCTCTAGAAGTCTCACTTGCAGTCACCTTCTTTTGAATCTATTATTGGCAAGTTGAAAAGGTAGGGTAGAGCATGAAACGCTCGCTAATGTCTAGCAGCAAAACTCAGCTGTTTTCATGGCTGAGAAACACTGAATAACATCGGTTAATACTTTGAGGGTGACACACTAGGGAAAAACACAGATCCATAGCCAGAAGGCTCAAATCAGCTTGTAGACGGACAGACACATGCAGTGTACTTGCAAACCAGAATGCCTCGGCACTCTAAGGTTGCTGTAAGTGCATGATCAAGAAAACATGCTGTGTTTGTTTTGTGCATGCGGGGGGGGGGGAAGATGAATGAGCAAACACAATGCAATACAGGTGTGTGTATGTGTATATACATTATATAAGGGCAGCCAGGCTCAAACTCTGGCCGCTGGCCCTCAGCACTCCTCGCCTGCCTTGCAGCGTGGCAGAGGTGTGCAGCTCTGCAGCAAGAAGTACTGCTGGAGGTAATGCATCCCAAAAAGTAGCTCTGGCCTTTGAGTTATACGTATAATTAATGTATATTAATGTCCCCAAAGGCACAATGGCAGGCAGGGAACACCATTAACATAGTCAGATAACAGAATGGAGCCACCCAGAGGTGACACCCATCCCAGTGAGTCACCAGAAAGGCTCTCTGGCTCTCCTTACAGAAAGGAGTGTGCTACACAGGGGACTCCTTACAAGCTTTCATTCTAAATAGCCAGAGAAAGATTGAACTGAAAAAGAAGTAGTGCTCTGAGGAATGAGTGGCAAAGGAAAAGCTCATAAAATAATAGAGAAACAGGCTTTCTGGAAACAGAGAGGAGAGGCCCTAGGGTAAATATAGATGTGCTTTCTTATTTTGCAGAAAGCTGGCTTTACACATCCCAGCCCCACTGGGTAGTGGCAGTTTGGTTATTCCAAGCAATCTCCCATCCTCCTACATGTTCAAATGTTCCTGTCAGAACTGGTCAAAATGTTTTAACTGATTGGTTTTTTTCTGAGAAGAAATGCCTTTTCACGCAAAACAAACATTGTGACAGAAAGGGTAATTTTGGTCAGAATGATTCGCAGTGTAAACAGAGAGTTCGATGAGAAATATCGGCATATTTGATTTCATCTTTGTTAGGACAAAAATTTGAAGTTTGTCTAACCTTATTTTCTGCAGAGAAGGAGCAAGAAGGACAAAAAGGAAAGTGCTTCCCCCCCCCCTCTCTGACCCAACCTCAAAGTTATTTCTCTCAATTCTCTCAAATTTTTCATCTAGCTCAGCCATGCAGTAATGTTTTTCTCCACCCATTTTTTTAAGGGAACCAGGTCCAATAGCTTACTTTCCAGTTACAGACACACAAGAGCTATTCCCTGACCTCATTATCCCAAGGAAAGGGATAACGTTATCTTCCTGCTCTCACTGGGAGCAGCTCCATCAGCCATGGGCAGGATTCACGGGGACAGCCATGCTGCACCCCAACTTGCTCTTGTAGGCTGTGGGTGCCAATGAGAGGCCTCTGAGAAGGCACAGGGGAAAAACCTGAACATCTGGAGCAATTTGCATGATGAAAAGGTGAAGTTGTGGATGATGGCGTCAGAAGTAGACGGCAGGTGGCACCCATGGATTAGCGCAGGGCTTGCTCAGGGTGAGCACGAGCCAGGCTGGGCAGTGCCTGCAGCTAGAGCTTAGCTTCCTCTCCTTGAAGAGGCAGAGGAGCAGGGAAATGGGCTCTTTTGATGGCATGCAGGGACATCTGTGTCCTGTGTGGGGTGCCCACAGCAAGTAGGGGTGTTGTGCCATGGAGCAGCAAGGGCACTGCTACCTAAGGGATGGGGAAGCCGGGGGGGGCACTGTGGCTGGTGGGGAAGGACCAGCCCCAGGGTACCCGAGTAGGGAGGATAGGAGGCAGCCAGAGTCCCAATCATCAGCAATAAGGTGGGCTTGTGATCAAGCTGAGAAATCAATCCACAGGTCAGGATTGATCCTGGTGAGGGCAACCAGGGTCAGACACAGCCAGGTGATCCCTAGGCAGGTCCAAGGTGAGAACAGAGACTTGAGTTCAAGCTGGTAAATTAGTCTGGATCAGGATTCGGATCAACAGGGCCCATAGTCAGGTATAAATGTAGCTGGGGTTGAACTAGAAACCAGCACCCTAGGAGCACAGCTCAAACAAGGACTGAGGGCCCTGGGCTGAGCTTAAATGGGTTCCCAAGCCTATGGGCAGGTGTGGGTGGGAGTCCCAGGTGAGGCTGTTCAGGGCTGTTAGTACCCCTGGGACTTGTCACCCAGCCTGCAGGCATAAGTTGCTCAAGAGGTAGAAGAGCTTCTGCCATCTCCAAAGTGCTGCACGCTGGTTTTTATGTCAAGGAACACCTCAGTGAGCTATGTGGTCCCTCATCTCCTCGTTAGGGCTCTATTTGGCTGTGTCACCCTGGCTCTCTGCTCTTTGCTCCAACTCCCCCATGATGTGTGTCTCTTCCTAAAGGAGCACCCACATATGGGCGCCGCTGCGGGGGTGCTCAAGCCTGCTTTTGGGAGGCTGGAGGCAGCCCAGTAACCCAAACGTCGATGACAGCTGTGCTATCATGGCTTTGCATCGACCGCAGTCCTCTCACTGCCTCCCCCTGGGCCCCGGCCGCGTGCAGCCAACCAGGCAGAAACACCAATACATTTGACTAAATGCTGATGATTAAAATGAAATGATCAGGCTTGGATCACTGTGGGGACAACAGAGGATATAGCCCAGCCAGAATTCATTACCGAGCTGACAAACGAGTTTGTGGCAGCACAGATTGGTCGTGATGGTGGGCAGCGGTGGACTGTGTGCTGGTTATTGCATCGTACATGCCACTTATTTTCAGCATCCCCTACAGGTCAGCCTTTACCAGCTGAATCAAAATTAAAGGTATTAGCTGGCCTTTACAGTACGGTAAATGATACAATTAGCTTAGCTCAACCTATTTTCCTAATCCTGTGTGATGCAGGTCAGATTAGATGTGCTTTTTTCTAGCCTTAATGGCTCTCTTGGCTTCCTCTGGTCAGGCTTTCTGAGGTGGGGTTGTCTGTGCTGCCCTGGAGTGTGTTTATTTTAGCCTGTGATGCAACGGTTTAATAGAAGTGATTCAATGAAACCTGAGGCTCCCTTCTCCCTTGAGAGTATGACACCTAAAAAAATACCAGTCATGAAAAGGAATTGGGTCCAGCCCTGAGGGCACTAATAGGTTTCAATGGCATTGAACAGCCCCGCCTGGGACCCCCACCCACACACCCTCTGCCCATTGCTCCAGGAGCCCCATATAAGCTCAGAGCCAGGTGGTTGCTTTTGATGTGAGCTGGAGTGTGGCTTAGGCTCCTGGAGGGGCCTTTCTGGGATGGGATCTAGATGCCTCTTCTAGGTAGCACCTATCTTCTGTCTTGTTGTTTCTGGATGGACCCCCAACCCAAGCATCTTCCCTGAGGCTGCTTTGGTCCTGCAGGATGCTCCCTGTTGGTGAGGTCCCTGCCTTGTGCTGTGATCACCTCTGTCTCTTAGTTCAATCCCACTTCAGCTGCTCTTGAGGAAGGCAGTGAGTTCTGTTGCCATTCAAAGGCCAGCTTTTCTTCTCTATAGGTACCCCTTGGTGTGAGGTCTGTGGGGCTGTCAGTAGCCTCAACCCTTGTGCCTGAGACAGGAGCTTTTCCTTGAACTTGACTTTTTGCCTGAACAATGAGGAGGAACGTGCTGGTGGCTGAAATGGGGATTTGCATGTCCCTTCCTGGCAGGCAGAGGGGATGTGCCCCTCAATATAACTGCCCGTGGACCCCCTGTGTGCTGCAAGGGGCTCCCTGTGGCCCTTCCCCTGGAGGTGGGAGCTTGGGGTCCCCATCCCAGCAGGCATGGGCTCACCTGCTGAGACTCCAAGGCATTGTTGGGGCAATGAAAAGGAGTGTTTTCATTACACATTTGGCTGCCCCTCCCTGAGAGGAAAAGTAGGGATGGTTTATGAGCAGCTGAAAACCTTCCAGAAACTCATGTGTGATGCACAGTCCAGATCCAGAAGCTGCCTCTGAGGTGATTGGGGATAGCCAAAGTCCCTGAGTGAAGTAAAGTATCTGTTTATAACCCTCAAGAACAGGATGCAGGGCTGGGGCTGTGTTGGTCAGTGCTGTGCCCTGCAAAGGCCTGGAAATCAGATAAATGTGGAGAATTGGAGTTTCTCATGGAGGTTTTAGGCTGTGCTTGTTGGGGATAATGTTTGGGCTTCAAACGCTTTGCACCTTTGAGAGGCAAAAGCTACTGAGGAAGCTACAGCAGAGAGGGATGGGAAAAGTTTCTGGATGCAAATGTAAAAAGAAAAGTAATTTCTGAGCAGAAATTTTTTTTTATCAATAGGAAAACCTAAACGATAGGGAATAGGAGTGAGTGGTTGTGGGCTTAGCCTGAAAATATTCAGCTACCTCACCTACAAAAGCTTGGTGGAGTGTCAATAGGGGAGGCTTAATTAACGGCAAGCTTTATGGCTCGTACGGAATTCGGGATGCTCCAGACTGAGCAGGAGGACTTTCATAGCAGTGAACAGATGAGCATTGTGAAAGATGACTATAATTCTTTGGACATTTCTGTGTTAAATTGCAGTAAAATTGTAGCAAAAAAGGCAATTTTGCTTTAATCAACTCTGTAACAAAGCCCCAACTTAGTAAAGAGCAGAAGGCATCAGAAGATAGGAAATTGTCAGCATTGCTGGAGCTGAAAGATAAGATTGTACTCCCTACAACTACACTAAAAGAAGATAAATTATCCATAGGGGCAATTCAGAAAGAAAATAATGTACAATTAAAGCTGTTTGAATTACAGCTTTAGGGCAGCATGGGTAGAGGGAAAAAGCCAGCTTCAGTGGAAAGTCTGAAACCTCCTTCCCATGTGCTTTTAGAAAGCAGAACTAGTTTTGGGAAAAAAAAAATCATAAGCTGGGCAGGACAACCCCTAAAGAAGAGCAAAGGATATGTTAAAAGGGACCTTACAGAGAGATGCTGAGCCTGGTGGATGTATGCATGGGAAGGCAACTGGCTTTGAGCTTGCCAGGAGCAGGAGGCAAGTCTGGGAAAGACTGAAGAGCGGCAGGAAGGCTGGAAATCTCATCTCTGGAGGTCCTTGCCAGCAGTCCTGGCTGGTTTGCCTCTCAAAGCCTGTGGTTGGGTGGGTGGTGGAGGACAGCTGTGCTCTGGCAAGGCTGGGGTGCTAGGGGCAGAGGTGGGTGCTTGTGCAGCTGCCACTGGGAGCAGCTCTTCACCCTCCATCCCCTTCCCGGGGTTTCCAGGCTCCAGCACACAGTGTTGTACCCCATGATGCTGGTGGGCTTTGGGAATGGTTTCCAGACTTCAAATAGACCTTGGTTCTGAGGCCATGTGGTCTCCACAAAAAGCTGATGAGGAGGGTGCAGAGATATGTGGTTATTTCAGATTTCTGCTGACATCTGCCCTTCTTTGGGCTCGATTTGAGCACAGTGCAAACAAACCACGGGCTAATGGTTAAAAAACCAAAACAAAATGCTGCTAGAGGAGTGTGTCTGCATGAGCTCAAATAACTGTCCTGAAGCTACCTGTATTCCTGATGGGGCTTTGCCTGGGCAGTTTGCTTGGGTCAGGCAGGACCTGTGGCTGTTCCCCCAGGTGGGTCCTGCTGCGGATCAAGGGGGTCTGTGCTGCAAACCTCCCCTGAGGCCCGTCAAGTTGCTGCAAAAGTGTGTGGGAACAAACAGCTGATCTTCAGTTTGTCGTGACAACGTCTTTGCCTGGCTTTGTGAGTGGGAATCTCCTAGTGGGACTGTTCCTAAGCAGGTGGCAGGATATTTGGGAGAAAGTCTGTGTATCCCGTGCTGCAAGATCCCCTAAAAAGCTGACGGTTCCTCTTGCCGTCCCACCAGCCACCTGTCGAGGGGGCCCAGCTCCAAACAGATGGTGGTGGGGAGGACTGCGATGGGGATAATGGTGCGAACGCGGCATCTTGTGCATGATACATTTGACACGTTGCCATGGGACAGCTGCAATTTATAAGCCTAAAGCATCAGCTGCAGACAAGCTTCGTGGTGGCTTCTGCAGTTGCTGTACTCCCTTCCTTGCTGGCAGCTCTCTTGGAGGAAGAGGAGAATGAGGAGGAGGAGGATGATGGTGCTGAGATGGAGGAGCTGCTTTGGGAAGGGCTTTTCTTGGAAAAAGCTCTGTTCTGCACAGCACAGGGTGGGCTCCAAAAATGTGTGGGTGAGTCTGGAAATGTGGTGCACTAGCGCTCAGCTTCCTGAAATCAGCTGCTCTGGGAGCAGCGGCGTGGGGATTATTCCCTCTCAAGGCTTCATTTTCCTTCAGATCCATCCCTTTCTTGCTGCTGTAATAGCTCCTTCTCCCCCGTGACCTCTCGGGACAGCTATGGCACAGATTATGGCTGGGATGGAGCAGCTGATGGGCAGCCAGGACGTGTGCTGCAGTGCCAGCTGGCTACCACCCCAGGCTCTGTGTGTGTTGCTCTGAGTCCTTCTGCTGAATTTCTACCCAAGCTGGTAGGAACCAAACCATCCCTTAGGCTTTGACCTCCTTTCAGACTTAGGTAAAGTTTGCTAGTGCATTCCTGGGGAGAAGAGGGACAGCCAGCAATGCGATCAGCACTTTCCCCAAGACACTGGGCTTAAAAAGGGATATTTGGTGTCCCTAACAGCAGGGACACTAATGGTATCATGGCCCCTTTACTTTAGGGATGCTGCTGTGCCGTGGAGGTCTTTGCTGGAGCAGTGGAGATGCTGTGCAGGAGAGGTCCGGTCTGTGTGTCCATCTGCAGGCTGACAGCAGGCTCTGCCTTAGGAGCTCACACAGCAGATGGTTAGCAACGACTGGGTGGTGGAGGCTGCCAGGCAAGACCTGCTGCCTGTGGCTCTGCCAGGTCCTGCACGGTTTTTGGTGGGCAACTCCCAGGCAGGAGCCAAGGTCCAAAGAGTATTAGGATGGAATGCAGCCTCAGACTCCCCACTGGTTAGATCAAATCAGCCCTGTAGCTGATTAAGGTTATATTTTGTGGGGGAATAGTGAGCTTTGCATTAGCTCAGTCATGCTCTGCTATAAAGTTTGGCCAACTTCATGTACCTTGTAATTGTAAATAGAAGCATTGAGTTAATCATTAAAAGTTTGCATTGAGAGTCTGTGCAGCTTTTGGGCAAACCTGGTGCCTGTGTGCGCACAAATTGAGCGGCACGTATCCTTTGCAGCATATCTTGTGTGTAAGCAGGTTGAGTACCTAATGGCCCAGGCAAGTCAGCTTTCTGTGTGTGGTTTGTTCTTCACTGGTGCATGATCTTTTGAAGTCTGCATGGCTGGACTGAACTGTGGTGTCACTGCTTTCCCTGGGACGTGTGATCCTGTCCTGCGGTGCTGTGGCTCTGCTTTGGCACTGCCCAGGTATTTATTCTGCTTGATTTCCCTTGCATGTGCACTTGAGGTTGGCTGCGCTGTTGCTGCTGTGCTGCCTACGTGGAGTTTGCATAGTGTTGCAATGTGGGTTTTTGAGTTTATTGAAGAGAACACCTTAAGGAAAGGCTTTAGAGATAAAACTTACTTTTTTTTTCCAAATTGTGAATTGATGAAAGCCATAGTGAAAGTAATCTTGGAGAGGTGTTACTAGGGAAAAGAAAAGCCTTGTGACTTTTCTCTGATAAGAAAACATCTTACTAGTATTTACAGATAGCAAGCATGCTCTGAACCGAATTAATTTCCTGGGAGATCAAAATGCAGTACATGCTTTGTAACTGAACCAGAAAACTCTGTGCTCCTGGCTGCTCTTCTGTGAACAGCCAATTTGTCTGGTGCAGTTGGGAGGCAGAGTCCATGATGCAGCAATGATGGATATGGGGGTACCGGGAAAATGTGCTTGCTGGGGATGATGGCAAGTAGGTAGGAGGTAGCCACGTGGCAGTGTTTGGAAAGCTGCATCTGGTTGCTGTCATCAAAAAGCAATGAAAGCTCTATGGGTTAAAGGGAGTATCCATCAGGTAAGAGGGGAAAATGCATGGATGTGACCTTTGAGACATCCCTGCTGTGAAATTCCTCCTGCCTCTGCAATGTGAAATTTGGGAGGGAGCTGCCAGTGCTATGGGACCTTCACCCCATGTCAGGGTGGACTCTGCAGATCCCCATTTCTGCCCCCACCTCCGGCTCAGTCTGTATTAAAGACGACACATGGCAGGACCTGAGCTGGGGCATCTGGTGGTCCCAGTCACTTGCAGGACAGGGAGATGTGTTTTGCAAAGCTATTGGTGCTGGACTTGGGGCATTTCTCTGACCTCATGTTTTGCAGGTGCAATACTTCTGCCTGTTCCCTTCCAGGCTGGCACCCACAGCCCAGCTAGAGGAAGTCTGGGGGGGACAGGCCTCAGCTATCCTGCAGAGAGGGTGGCTTGGGACAGCAGAGGATGCTGTGGAGACATGAAGGCTCTGGTGATGCCTAGAGCTCATCACAGAGGGTTGATGTCTTTGGGGGAGCAGTTCTCATGTTTCTTAAATTTGGAGAAAAAGACTTCTTTTCCTTATTCATGCTGTCCTTGCTGGCTGTTTGGTAATGAGTCCCAACCTCCCTTAGCACTTACAGTCCAGTGGGGTTGCTGGAGAGCAGAGGTGGTAGGTGCAGGAGAGGTGCTTCATGCTGTAGATGCTGATAGCTGTAAGGTTGTGTGGAAGGACTGGGGGATGCCTGGGAGGGATGCGGAAATGAAGGGGGAGGAAAAGAGGAGGGAAAAAGCCTCATTTTCCATGCCTTGGTGTGGGGGAGCCCTCTCCAAGGGCCTGGTGGACAGCTCAGCCTTAGAGTTTGCTCCTCATCCCTGTGTGCCTCAAAGGCAATGCAGCTGATACAAAAAGGAGCCTTTTCAGCCTGCAGTGTCTGCTCCAAGGCAGGCACTGCAAACAGCAGAGCCTCTGCAAACAGCACTACTTCACCTTCCTGCTCCTGAGAGCCCCTGGTGAGAGTAAGTGCCCTTGGCATGCATGTGTGTTGGCAGGGCTCTCCTGATGTGGGCTTTCGTAAGCATTTTCCAGGGGGTGCAGACCCCCATGTCATGGGGTAGCCCTGTGCCCACCATCCCTCGTTACCCCTTGCAGACCCCTCAGGGTAATTTCACAACAGTTTGGGCAAAACTAAGGAAAGGTTGTTGCAGTGCTGGCCTCTTCCCTGCTCCCCAGTCCCACCCCTTGCCTTGCACCGGGGCTCCCTGGTGTGAATTTGGGGTGCGGATCCCAGTAAATTGTTAACTTTTCAAGTAAAAGTCAGCAAGATTGGTCCATCTGCAGTTGTGGAAACACCAGCTCTGGCAAGCCAGGCCTCCAGCGCTTTCAGCTATTGCCATTCTGGGTCCTGTCTGGATTTTAGGACAGATAAAACTCACCTGAATTTAGGGTAGAATTTGTGGTAGCTGGTCTGAACTGGACAGATGAAGGCTTCAAGCCCCCCTTTTGAGCAACTCCTGGTGGTGGGGACCTGCTGGGTCTGTGCTTGGGAAGGAGAGAGGAAGGGCTGGTGTGTACCTGGGTGCTACGCAGGTGCACGTTCAGGCCTTGGCCAGATGTGGGTTCTCATCCCATTTTTGCTAGCATCCCACTGGGGTGGGTTTTCTACCTGGTGTCCGCTGCTTATGAATGACCCTTGTGTGCTGCAAAACCACTGAGCTCTTTCCGAAGCAGCCTCCTGCCACACACCCAGACCTAAAAGATCTGTACTCAGCTGGCAGTGAGTCACTCGCCATCCCCAGCCATGACCTTGCATCTCAGGACAGCCACATCCAAAGCATTTCAGCTCTATTCCTCCTGAGTGAGCAGGATTGAGGTTATTCAGCTGCCTCAAAAAAACATTTGGGAGCCCCAGGCTGGCATCACGGTGTGTGTCTGCTCTTGGGACTGGCTTGCCGCTCTGCCTCGCGCTTCAAAGCGGCCTCAGAACCTCATTCCTGCTCTTCCACATCCTTTGCTTTTTCCCCACCGCGATGTTCCTTGCACTCATTTAAGGCTGCAGCGAGAGGAACCGGAGCCATTTTACATATGTCCAAGCATTCTGCAGTAGAGTAGCTGCAGCTGCTCACCCATAGAGGTGAGGCAGTTACCATTGTTCGGATCCAGCTGATGTTCGGATCCAAAGTGCTCCAAAATGGATGATCTTGGCAGCTTTTGGGGAATGGAAATCTGCACGTGCCAAGGTGGGATTTACGCTCCACCCCCCTGCATTGTGTTGAATCGCTCATGAAGATGTGTGCCAGATGCCCTGTGCCTGAAGGAGATGCAGGAGATCCTCCTGGGCGTTGCATATTTGATTTCTACATCTTTAGCAGCTGGAAACTGCTGGTGCTGTGCAGTGTTTCCGTGATGTTGATGGGAAGGAGAAGCAGCCGTGCAAACCTCCCTGGGATGCCCGGAGCTGATCTGCATGCTGTGGACACTTTGTCGGGAGGCTCTGGATTCACCCCAGCACCTCCATCCATCCTCTCCGGCTATCCCTCTGCTCCTCGATCAAATCCTGGCTGAGCATGAAATTAAACTTGCAAACTGCAGCCCTTTTCTTTGCCTTTCAGTATTTTTTTGTCAGCTTCATTATTATGCACACTTCTTACGCACATACCTTGGGTACTGCAGGGTTTGAGGAAGGAAAATTTGTCAAAAATAATCATTTGGGATGGAGAACATCTACTATTTAAATTCCTCCCTGGAAGCCCTTTCATTGTTAATTATGAGCAGGCTTGCAAGCAGCATGGATTTTAATTTTTAGCTAGTTTTGATGTTGAAAAATCTGCCTTTGTTTCCAAGCTCTTTAGTTTCTGCTTTTGTGTGTGTGTGTGTTTGTATTTAACACTAAGAAAGCTCCTGGTGCTCAGATGCTCACTTTGTATCTTCAAAGCCTAGCAGGAGCCAAGTTGCATTTGCGGTTAAGATATCAAAGCCGTGATGCTGCTTTTATCATGTGAACTGTTGGGAGAAGGGATGAAATGATGAAGCTGTCGTGGTGTGAAGCCCTGCCCCGGGCAGTGCTGGGAGTTTGTGTGAGTGGGTTTTTTTTTGGGGGGGTGTGTGTGTGTGTGTAGGGGCAGTCTTTGTGAAACCCTTGGGTTCCACCTGCATTTTTGGGTTGCTGAGCTTTGATGCTGGAGATGCCCATGGACCCATTGCTCCTGAGAGAGGGAATCGTCTCATGCAGAAGGTCCCCGCAGCCCACCCCGGTCTCCCTGCTGCAGCACTGGGGCTGATGGTTGGATCTTCTCCATCAGCCCCCAGAAAAGGATGGGGACAATGTACCAGCAAGGTTGATATGGCTCACGTCTGGTCTGCAGGAGCTCCACAGGCAGAGCCAGCATGAGCTGGGATCATGCAGCTGCTCTGCACATCCAGCACTACCCATGCCAGGCTGGGCACAGGAAGAGAAATCCTCTTGATTTGCACATCTGTGAACGGAGCACAGGGCTCCTGATTTAGTCGCAGGCTTTTGAAGTATATTGGCTTCATCCTTTCTTGTTCTTGCTGCTGTCACCCACGGTGCCTGGGTCAAGATGTGCAGCCTTATTACCAGCTCTGTTGCTGCAAAATCCTTCCTTGCCTGCAAAGGCCGGGGGGGGGGGGGGGGTANGGGGGGGGAATCAAATGGTTTTAAATGTAGCATGTTTCAGGTTATTTTTATTCACCTTTTAATTTTAAGCTCTCCAGGTTTGGTTGTTCCAGCTTTCCTCTGTAATCAAAAGGGTGAGGAGCTTCCTCTGCTCTGGAGCAATGAAAGACCCAAACCTCCCACGCAGGCACCTGGCTCTGGGGCATGGACGGCAGCCACCGGAGCCTTGGGGACACAGCGAGAGCTGCTGGTGTCGCGCTGAGGGGCCCCCTGTGAAAAACAAGGTTAAAAACAAAAAGCTGCTTCCTTTAGGGAAACATCTGTTGTGTGTGCTGCTGAAAAATCACCCTTGCAAAGAGCCCAGCTCTCTCCCAGTGCCCTGCTCTTCCTCCTCCTCTTCCTCCTTTCCTGCTCCCTTCCCTGGTCTCGGGCCGTTGCATGCTCGTGGCTCGGTGCCTGTCAGGGAGCTGCGCTGGGTGCCTGCCCGCCTGAGGCTGTATAAAAGGAGACATTGTGTGTGGGAGCGTGGGAGGAAGCTCAGCGCTACGGCCCTGCCCTGGCCAAAAGCAACCCGATGGGTTGTGGGAGCGATGGTGGTGTTCCCCTGGAGCCCAGCCAGGCGGCACCCCCAGAAACGTGGTGGCACCCCCAGAAACGCCAATTCCAACAGGCAGCGAGGTGGGTTTTCCAAGAAAAGGGCAGTCCCTTTGTGTGGTTGAGGCAGGAGGAAGGCTGCCCGATGCCTCTTGCATCTGAGGTCACGCTCTTCTAGATGGGGGACCCTTGTGGGTGTCCCCTCCCCGCACTGCAGCTCCCAGCTATTTGGGGGCCCACCCCCAGCAGTGGCGGGGGACTGCGCACGGTGTGGGGGTGCTGGGCAGCTGGCGTGGGTAAATTATTAGCCAAGTTTTTCCCTGGGAAGTGGCCTGCATCTCCGCAGGGGAAATGCCAGCTGCCTTTTGTTCTCCCCAGAGGAGGTGGCTCGACTCCCCTCACCGCAGCGCGGCTCCGTGTCCCCCGAATTTGAGGACTCCAAAGCCCAAGCTCTGTGCGCCCCGAGGCCCCCAGGTATGAGTGCTCCAATCCCCTGGCTCCGTGCACACAGTCCCTCTGCTTTGAGGTCTCCAAAATCCCTGGCTTTGTGCGCCCCAATGCCCTGGGTTGGTGTGTACCCCAGTTCCATGCACCCCAATCCCCATGCGCTATATGCTCTGGTTCCCCAGCTCTGTGCACCCCAATGCCCAGACGCAGTGTGTAGCCCAAATCTCCCCAGCCCTGTGCACCCCAGTCCCCTGGCTTGCTGCTCCCCAACCCCTGACTCTGTGCCCCCCTATCTCCCAGTCCCGTGCACCCCAATATCGCTGGCTTGGTGCTCCCCAATCCCTCAGCTTCATACACCCGAATGCCCCAGCTCAGTGTACCCCAACCCCCTGGCCCTATGCTCCCCAATCCCCCAGAGTGGTGCACCCCAGTCCCCCAGCCCCATGCACAATGATCCCCTGGCTCGGTGCACCCCAACTCGCCATCCCTGTGCACCCCAATACCCCTGG
>VZTV01012248.1:98195-143255 GCA_013400875.1 Anhinga rufa | reverse complement strand
GGGGGGTGCCGGGGGCTCTCGGGGGGTCCCGGGGGGGGCTGGAGGTGGGTGCCGGGGGCTCTCGGGGGGCGGGCCGTGTCCCCGGCCGTGTCCGTGCGGGTGGATGGAGGGAGGGCAGCATCCCCGGGTGCTTATGGACCCCCCCGATGCAAAATGCCATATTTAATGTGTAGGGCTAAAACCCCACCCCACGCGTGGGGCAGGAGCTGATTGTTCCCCTTTTCCTCGGGATAAGTAACAGGAAAATCCATCCCTTCCTTCCTTCCTACCGCCAAATATCGCGCCCCAAATCCCCGCTTGAGACTTGGGGGTTGCACCCCATCCCTGCACCCCTCCTTTGCCGTGCCCCCAGCCCCGCAAGGCCCTGCTTTGCAAGTGGGGAGCTTCCGCTGCTCACGGAGAGGGTAAGTGGGGACTAAAAATAGTCTAGAGCAGAGCTGGGCTCTTGTCTGCCAGAAATTCCAGGCAGGAGAGGAGCAAAGCAGGGACTGACCCGGACCGATGGGTGAGGACTTCTCTCTGGACCAGCAGATGTTTTCTTTACACCCCCACCCATCTCAGGGTGATAATTTGGCAGCTGAGAATCTCGGTATTACAAAGAAGCAGCGATTTGGCCACGTGATAGTAAATATTAAACGGGGAACGGGTGACGTATGGTCCCTGGGGTCCCGCTGCAACAGGGAATTTAATTATTCCTTGGGTTTCCGGAGGGTTCAGCCATCCTGGCTTGGCGTGCATAAGGGCATCCCTCTTCCAAGGGACGTGTTCGCGGGGTTCGTTATATCCGACTTGCGATGAAAGCTGAGGTCCAGGGCAGAGCCTGTCCTTTGGCTGGGCTCACACCACGACAGTGGGGAAACTGAGTCACGGAAAGGCGAGACACCCACCGAAAGTCTCCCAGCTGCAGAGGGAGGGATGGGGACGCAGGTGTCCCCTCCCTGCGACACCTCTGAGCCGGTCTGTCGGGACTCGTGGGTCATGAGACCTATAAAATATAATTTATTTTAGCATCGCCAGGAAAAGCAAAGCGCTCCAAGGGTGAGCGTGAGGGGCATGAGTCATGGTTTCCCTTGCCCAGGCAGCTGAGCAGCGCCCCGTCACCCGCTCCCACCGCGGCTCCCTCCCTTCCCCGCCGCCTGGGGTTTGGCATGGCGCTGGTTCTGGGCTCGTCCGCTTGGGAAAAGGCGAGAGTTGGGGTTTAAGAAAAACAGCTGGATAATTTGTTTTCCCCAAAGGAGCCTTGTGCTCAGGAGGGAAGGAGAGGAGATGCTCCCCCAGTGTGCCTGGGGCAGAGCCGTGCCTCAGTTTCCCCCGTGGGAGGTAAGCTGAGCTGAGCAGAGCTTTGGGGCTGCTATTTCCCTGATTAAAGGGGGTTAAAGGAGGAAGGTGCCGTCGGCCGAAGTTATTCCTGCTGCGCCCTGGGAAACCAGTGCCGCGACAGTGATTTATTGTGAACGCAGCTATTGCACCGAAACCCATCGGTGCTAGAGGCTCCGGTGGAGCAGCAGGGCTCTAGGATGTACTGGGACAGGGATGGGACGCAGCAGCAGTGACGCTGGCCGCGATATCTGGGGCTCATTTATACTATGAGGGAGGAACACGAGTCACGAGGGGCCCAGCGAGCTCTTGGCACCACTGGGAAGGGATGCCTGGGAAGCAAGCCACGGTAGCCAGCGGTGCTGGGCAGTTTGCCCTCACCTCTCCCCACATCCAGCTCTGAGGTGCTCTGGTTTTATTCCCCATTTTTTGGGGCAACCTCATGCCGGAGACTTTCCTGCCACGAGCAGGGATGAACCTCACAGCCCTCGAGCCGCTAGCAGAGCCAGGAATCTGCAAACCTCTTATGTTTGGTTTTTAGCCATTTTGGACACGGGGAGCGAGTTGCCTCCTCTTGGAGGACAGGGATGTAGCAGCGCAGTGCTTTTGCTGGGAAAGAGACAAACAAAAGGGGAGGAGAAGCAGTGAGGAGGGGAAGAGGCTCACGTGGCTTCCTCCGGACGCCAGCCGGCACCTCTGGCGCAAGAGCTGCCTCCAGGTCCGTCGGGTCCCCGATGCAGGGGATGCACCGGTCCCTCGGCTGGTGCCAGGCGGGAGGCAAACCCCCTCCTGCATTTTACGACGAGGTGGGTGGTCTGGTTGCCGCATGGCAGCGGAGAGGACAGCTAGCATGGGATCCTCTGCCAGATGCCGGTCTCCTGCTCTCCCTTGCTCTTTGCTCGTGGTCCCCAGCACCATCTCAGTGTTTTCTTCTGTTTTTCCCCAGCTCAGGGTGCTTGTTGCAAGAGAGAAGACTCCCTGTGAGAAGGACACTCAGGGCTGTGCTTGCTTCTGCTTTCTTACCCAGGCTTTGCTCGCGCCAAGGATGCTCTGCCCGCTGCTTGCCCTGGGAGCGCTGGTGCTCAGCCTGGCAGGTGAGTGGGGCTGGAGAGGGTTTGGGGTTGGCGTGGTCTGCGCGTCACCACCCCAAAGGAGGTGTCCAGAATGCCACATTCATCCTGACAAAGCTTCCTTTGACCTGTGGTTCCTGGCGACAGCGCCCACAAGGTGTTTCTCCTGTATTCTTGGTCCTCCAGCTGCCCAGGGCATCACCCTGTGGGTGTGGTGGCTTCTGGTGCACGTGGGCCACCCTTGTAGCAGGGGACACCACCTCCCCTGTGCTACAGCTGAATGGCGAAGCCACGGGAGGACCAAATCCTGAAGGTTTCTTACCCGGGTCTGCCCCCATGCACCACAGCTCCTGGCCCCCCAGGTTGCAGCACCTCAGCCTGGGAGAGATGTCAGGACTGAATCCTTTCGGGATGCGCAGCAGCCAGCAGTGGTTCTGGCCAGGCAGGGTAATGTTCCTGAAACCCACTGGCATTTATTACTAGCTGGAGGGAGATGTGATGTTGTCGAGTCTGCCAAGAGCCAGGCAGGCTGCCCGAGCACTCTCCTCCTGCCTGTCTGCCCGTCTGCGGCCCCTGGCAGGTCTCCTCCAGCCCGGCTCCTTCCTGCAGCTCCTTATCCTCCCCGCTTGGGCTTTTGCTTAAAATTTGTCTCGTTGTTGCCCTTGCCCCCAGGGAGGTATTTGCTGTGGGCAACAGCTTGCTGTGTTCTGCAATGGTGTTGAGGTTGGAATATAAAGCAGCTCCTTGGTCCGAGGCAAGATTTTTTTTTTTTCCCCTTTTCCTCCCCATTTTGGGGTTGGGGGGAATTGGTGAATAAAGTGTTGATGGTGCCCTGGGTCTGCTTCGGGGGACGTCACTTCTCGCTGCCAGTGGGGACCCCAGGACCAGCTCCAAGCGCGGAGAGCCCGCCAGCCCTGACACGATTGGCATCGTGCCTTGACGCAGTGGCAGGGTTGGCATCCCGACGTGGTTGGCATCGCACCATGGCACTGGGATGCGGTTGGCAGCGTGCCGTGGTTGGCGCCGCGCCGTGGCGTGCCGGTTGGCATCGTGCTGGAGCACTGGTGCCATCTAGTGCCTGCCAGCCTGGCCACGGCGCTGCCCGGAGCTGGCTTGTCCTGGGGACATGGGACTGTGTCCCTGCCATCAGCACCCACTGACCTCCTCTCCCCGTGGGGAGAAACCAGGCTGTGTGTCCCAGCGAGATGCAGGTTCGGGTGCCCGTGGCCACAGCTGGCAGCTGCGGTCAGTGGTGCCCCAGGTTTGGCGCTGGATGTGGGGCTGTCTCCCTGCCAGCAGGGTGGGATTGGCTGGGGGTCGGTGCTGGGGAGGGTCCCGAGATGCCACCTGCCCTCAGGTCCCTCCCGTGGGCATCCCTTGATTTGCTTAGATGTTATTTGGATGGAGAGTTAAGGGTGTGCTTCTGCAGGGTCTTACCACCATCTGCTTTTGCCCTTGCCACCTTCCCACAGGTGCCATGGAAATCCAGGTTCCGGATGAGCCTGTGGTGGCTCTTTTTGGCCGAGATGCTACCTTGCGCTGCTCCTTCTCCCCCGAGGCCAACTTCAGCCTTGATGACCTGAGCCTCATCTGGCAGCTGACGGACACCAAGCGCTTGGTCCACAGCTTTTCCGGTGGTCGGGACCAGCTGGCAGACCAGGGCGGTGGCTACGCCAACCGTACAGCCCTCTTCTATGACAAGCTAGCCCAGGGCAATGTCTCGCTGCTCCTCCGGCGCGTGGAGATCTCGGATGAGGGCAGCTTCACCTGCTTCGTCCGGGTCCGGGACCACAGCAGCGCGGCCGTGACATTGCAGGTGGCAGGTGAGAGATGGAGAGTTGGGGTGTCCTTGCATATATCCCCCAAAGAGGAGGGTTCTCCATCATGCTTTGGTCCTTTGTGGAGCTTCTTTCTCTCTCTACCCTTGCTGTGGTGTCCCCAAGAATTAGAGGCTGACCAGCTGCATGTCCCCAAAATATCGCTGGTGGGGAGTGCGGTCCCTTCCCTGCCCTGGTGGAGAGGCTCTCAGCTGAAAGGCCACCTGGAAGCATGAACCAAAGCTGGGGAGGTTTCAGCTGGTTGGTGTTTTCAGCTGGAAGAGATTGTCCTGGGGATTGCCCAGCCTCATTGGGTTGCTCCAGATCCTGATCCTTTGGTCTTCTCCATTGCCTCATGCTGGCTGTTCTCTCCCTTGCAGCTCCCTACTCCAAGCCCAATATGAACCTGGAGCCCAACGAAGACTTGAAGCCAGGAGATCTGGCAGCCGTGACTTGCCACGCTTCCCACGGCTACCCCGAGGCCACCGTCCTCTGGCAGGACAGCTGGGGCAGCAACATCACGGAAAATGTCACCACATCCCAGGTGGCCAATGAGGAAGGTCTCTTTGATGTGCACAGTGTCCTCCAGGTGCTGGTGGAGCCCAGCAGCACCTACTCCTGCCTGGTGCGAAACCCGGTGCTGCAGCAGGAGACCCAAGCCTCCGTCACCATCACGGGTGAGCCAGCAAGGGCCAAAACTGGGGGAAGGGAGGGATGGGCTCTGTCACAAGAAGGTGACCGTGGTGGAACCAGGATCCCTGCTGTGGCCCAGAGCCACCCTGGGGGTAGCTACCTCATATCCCCACTCTACCTCTCTCCCCATGGACCTACAAGGGAGACTTGAGGCTGCGCTGTCCTCCCCTGTCACCCCACACCAGCATCCCAGCTAGAACCAGCATCACTAGTTCTGAGTCTCTAGCTTTGCTAGTTGCCCTGCCCAAGTCTAAACCACTCCAGAAAGCCAGCACAGGGCATGGTCGTTGTCTGCTCCTTAGCACGTGGCCGTGGGGTGCTCTCAATCTGGGGTTCTCCATCCCAGCTGCTACAATCCTACTTCAGAAATACGGGCTGGAGGAGTTCATCAAGTGTATTCAGCCTCGTGGCTTCACTTCGAGCTCCTCCTGCTGCCCTTCTGGAGCTCTTCATAACCTTGTGCGCTCCCTGGTAGCATTAATTAGCGTGTAATTACCCTTGGTACAGCACTTACTGGATTGGGAAGGTGGGTCCCTGGTGGAGCATAAACTTTTTGGCTGGGTACACCAAACTCTTGCAGGAAAACTTGTGTGGATGCTACTGGTTGAGGGCAGAGGGGTAGCTTTGCATGGGCTCCCAAGCACGCGAGCAAATGGTCAGCCTTGGGGTGATGTCTGTGGAGGGTCAAGGTTTGGGATAAGACTTTATTTGAGGAAGAAGCAATATTACGGGGAAAAATCAGATTCCCAACACTCCAGGAGATCTCCCTCAAGCCCTGGTGGTCCCTGCCAGGCTATCCCCGACCTTGGGGAAGGCATCCCCATCATTCCTGGCCCCATGGTGTGAGATGAGAGGGGAAAAAAGAGTGGGTGCAGCATCATCTAACGTTTCTCTTAAGCTTCTTAGCAAGTGAAGGGTCAGCCTGCCATTTGAATTTATTAGTGCAATTATTTAAAGGTTAATGAAGTATTTTAGGGAGTGACTCCACCTGCTGCTTGCCCGGCCGGATCCAGACCTGCTGAGGGAGGCCATTAGAGGCAGTGATGGTTTTACTTCCAAAGCCACTCCTTGTGCCACTGACTCTGTCCATGGGGATGTGTCCCTGCCACCATGGGGTCCCGAATACCAGGCACGCGTCCCCACGGTCAGGCAGGGGAGCTCACTGTGGCGGTATTTCTCTTCCCCTCCCCTGCAAGGCCAACACCTCGCCTTCCCCACCGTGGCTCTCTGGGTGACAGTGGGACTCGCCATCTGTGTTGTGGTGCTACTTGCTGTCCTGGCGTACGTGTGCCAGAAGAAAATCCGCCAGAGCTGTGAGGAAGAGGAGGAAAATGCAGGCAATGTGGCAGGTACCCCCTCCAAAGGGGATGGGGTTTGCAGGGCGTGATGGGTGGATGGAGGGTGATGGATTGGGGGAGCCAGGGCAAATTTTAACTGGCATGGGCTTGCCTTGGTGGTGGCATCTTTTAAAGGATGAAGGGATGCTCGGAGCTGCTGGGGTTGGCGGGCACCAGCAGATCCGTACCAAGGACCCATGCTGGCTGCATGCATCGCTCCAGGCTGCTCTTTCAAACATACACCTGGTTTTCCTCCCACCCAGCATGTCTCCCCCTTTCACCTTCCTGCTCCGACCATCCTCTGCATGTCTGATACTTGCATCTGGGCAGATGTGGAGCATCTCCTCTGAGAAGGTGCCTCTACACTTGCCACTGTGGAAATGCCAAGCGCTTTATCATGTGGAAATTAAATAGGAGAGATGTTCCATGCTCTTGTTTTTTGCATCCTTCTCCTGTTTGGAGGGGCTTTTGTTTTGGTTTTTTTTGTTTCTTTTTTTTTTATTATGGAGAGGTATTTGCACAAAAAGGGGGGCTTTGCTGCCTTAAAAAAAAGCTGTTGTGCTCCAAAAATGGCTGCAGAAGCAGCTTTGCTGGCATTCCCTGTTTGTTTTCTCTTGCTGACTCCTGAGGCGCTTGCTCTGCCAAAGCCTTTCCCTGCCAGCATCGTGCTGCGGGGCCAGGACCCACAGCCTCCCTCCCCAGGGGCTCCCGCTTCTCTCCTCCTCTCTCCGCCAGGGAGGATGTCAGTGCCAATGCCACCACGATGCCTGGTTGTTGGGTGTCCCCAGCAGTGGGGACCGAGTGGGTTTTTCCCCAGCAGATCCCAGGGAATTGTCTGCAGGAGATATATATATATATTTATACATATATAATACATATATATACTTTTTTTTTTTCTCCGTCTGTAACAGAGTAGTTTCTCCTTGGCCAAGGGATTTGCAGTGCCGTGATGCTCAGCCCTGCCCCAGGCCAGTTGACCTCAGTCCTTAAGCATCAAGACAGCTCCCAGCCTGTGATGTTTTGCACTGACGGCTGCATGCCCTTAGCAATAACCTTTTGTTGTGGCTCTTGGTCGGCCAGAAACCAGGCAGGGACCCTGCCCATGAGTCTGGCAGCTGCAGGAGGCAGGAGCAGCAATTTTTGCTGGTCTTTCTGGCCAGGAATAGCATCGCAGCAGGTCCTATACATGGGGTGCAAAGCTCCCGGGCTCGCAGACAGGGTGACAGCCTGGCAAGCCTGGTGGGTGCTGTGGCAGGGAGAAGGGGATGCTCATCCCTCGGTGCTGATGGGGTGACCTGGAGGCATCAGGGGATCTGTGGTCTCCCCGCTAGACCCCTCGCTGAGCACTGCTCCAGATGGCAGCTGCAGTATAAATATGGAAGCAAGCAGCTACGCTGCATCGCCCAGAGCTGTGGCTTTTTCTGCTTTGCTTGTAGGGGATGTGCCACGCCAGCACAACCTTGTGCTGGGGTAAATACCCACTGTGGGGTGCTGGAGGGTGGGTGCTGGGTGCAGGTGTGTACCAGTGACGACCTGCCTGAGCATCACCAGTGGCTTGGCAGCGCCTGGTCCTGAGCAGAGCCTGGGATATGTGGTGATCGTGGGTGGCTCTGAGCTGTTGGGGACAGTGGCGATCCAAGGGGCAGTCACAAACCCCGGCTGCTGGGGAAAGCGGGGTTCAGGGTGGGCGCTGGGGTGAAGCCCAGCAGATGCTTCACATGCTCCAGTTTGCTCTTTTGCAGGGACAGAGGAGCAGGATGAGGAGGGGGAAGAACCCAAGACAGGTGGGTATATGATGCTGTCTCTTAATAAAAAAGCACTTGGGGTGCTCTGCTGTCATCAAATGGGTTCATTATATGCCCAGTGACTGACTTTATCTGCTGGCGCAGGGGCAAGCCCGCTTGGGATGCCAGCTCCTTCACTGCCGGGGAGATTTAGGGACTAGGGGTTGGTTTGCAATGGAAATTGGTGGGTGCAATTATTGGGGTGGGTTCCCCAAAACAGGTATCTTAGCTGTTTCCTCTGGGGAGGCATTCCCTTGCAAGCCCCCCTGTCCCACACGGTGGGGTGTGACCACGTGCTGTTTTGCTTTTCACAGCCCTGCAACCACTGAAGAGCGTGAAGAGCGAAGATGGTGAGTGCGTTTGCCTAGGCCCGCAGGCTGGCTCGTGGTGAAGGTTTCTAGCTAAGCACACTGGAGGTGATGCTCAGATCTAAGTGTAAAGCATCTGTTGCATCTCCATTATCCATCATTTGGTTTGGTTCCCCCCCCTTTTTTTCTTCCCCGATTTCAATCAAATTTTCCCAGATCAATTATTTCCCAGCACCCATTTCCACTCCAATTTGGGCTGTGCTTGCTCTGGCCATCGCTCATATCTTCCAGCAGCGATGGAGCGATGCAGCTGGCGGCTTCAACATGGCATTCCTTCTTATCCTTCCTTTTTTGGGGCAGCTTGAGGCCGAGAAAAGCCTGCGGCCACCAAGTGGGGTCATTGCAAGGAATTTAGGTCTTTGTTGAGCATCGCCATGGGTTTGCTAAGAGGAGGGGAATTGCTGGGGTGCATCCTCGCCTTGCGGAGGGGGAGGCATGAGCTTCATCCCTCCCTGTGCAGAATTCCCCAGCAGCAGCCTGGTGCTGCATTTCTGGTGGAAACTCATGAAAATTGGAGTCCCAGCTCCTGTTTCTGCCTTTCAGTATCTTCTCCCAACCTCCTGGCTCAGTGCTGCCAACAGCCCGTCACCCATCCCAGCCTGGTGTTGGGCTCCAGCACTTCCCATGCCTGGTCAGCCCCATTTTTCCCTGACTCATCCTCCTCCCAGGATCTCAATCTTTTAATTTATTTCCTTTCTTAGTAAAGGCAGAAGCTTGGCCTCTGTTGCTGGTGAATCCTGCTAATTTAACCTTCCCTTCCTCTTTTATTAACAGCCCTGTTTTTTCTCTAATGCCATTTCCCCCCCAACCATGATAGGTTTATAGAAGCCTTTTCTCCCTTCCCCTTCACACCTTTAGCAAAGCATCAACCGGCTCCGCTTTTCCTCTTTTCTTCTTTTCCCTCCTTCCTGCCCTTATCTCCCCCTCACAAGCCACGCAAAGCGTGCTTGGCTTCCCAGCCCCTTGGCTTTTCACCCCTGATGCAGCCTGTTTGCTTAACCCCATGTGTGGGACATTTCCCCGCTTGCTCCTCGACCACTTCTTCAGCAGAAATGAAGCTTGAATAATAACATCTCCCAGGGTTTGCCGGCTGCGGGGGTGTTTCTAGTCAGGAGGATGGATGGAGGGATAAAAACACACTTACATGTGCCTGGTTGTATTTGCCCAGGGCTGGCGTGAGTCCTGGGAGCGTGTGGGATTGCTGGGTGATCCCTGTTTTCCAGGACAGGGAGAGCCAGGAGCTGCTGGTGACCAAATTAACTCGTTAATTTGGACCTGTGGATTATTATTCTTTTTTAATGTCTTTGCCAATTTTTATTTCTTCTATTTTTCCCCTCCAGATAATGAGCAAGAAATTGATTGACAGGAGCTGGGACACCCCCAAGCAGCTCCCTGTGCCCTGGACCTGCCTAGATGTCCCCAGTGGGGACAAGCTCTGGGTCCCCTGGGGAGGGCATGGACCTGCTGCCACCCCTCATCCTGTGCCCCGTCACCCCGCTCCCACCCCGGCCACGTCCCTGGGGCACCCTGGGGCTGGAGAGAGGCTGCATCTCTTTATCCCCAGCAAGCCCTGAAGGCCGGTGCATCCTTCCTGGGGACGGTGTGTGCAGGGAGGAGGCTCCTCCTTGTCCGTCTCTCCGTCCCCACATGAGGCTGAGAGTAACCAGGGTCGACCGTTCCCCCTGGCACCCTCTGTGCCTACTCCCACGGGGCTGCAGCCAAGCCAGCCACCTTCCACGTGCCTTCCAGGGCAAATTTTGGTGCCCTTCCCAAGCCCAGAGGCCTCAGGAGGGGTGATGGGCTCAGCGAGGTCCCTGGGAGCGACCGATGGAACCCTGGAGGCTCCAGGAAGACAGATGGGACTTGCAGGACCCCCAGGCACGGGGAGGCAGAGTTGGTGCTCTTGGCCTCAATGGATTCACTGCTCCGGGGACATATGGGGACAATTATTTTTTCATATTGCACCCCTGTGGTTTCTGCTGGACTTTTATTTTTGCCTTAAATGCAAATCCCATTGGGGCAGCTATCCCCTGCCTTGAATTAACCTGGGGCCTTTTTTGAGGGGGGGGTGAAAGGCAGGGCTTGGGGGCACCTGCTGGCTGGGTGAAGCCCCCCTGTCCTCCCTGTGGTGACAAAGCCAATGCTTTGGGGGCTAAAGCACTGTTGGGGACAAACCTGGCCGGTGCATGGGGTTGAGCCCATCGTGTTTCCCATGGGATCAGGGGTCTTTTCCCCCATGCATGTCCTGGGGGTCCTCCCTCTGCTGCTGGGTACCTGCAGGGTGCACGGGAACACCCAAGCTGCTGGGGTGAACAGGGTGGTGTGTCCCTGGTCCCACTCCGGTGGGTGGAGAAGTCCCCGCTGTGCCCCTTGATCGCTTTTCTGCTGGTTTTTGTCATTATTTAAAATCCAGAATCTGAAGGGGGTTTTGTGCCTTGATTAATAAATTTGGGGGTTGTTTTGGATAATGCTGTCTGGGCTTGGCGTGGTCTCTGGGGTGCAGCTTTGGCCATAATTATTTTAAATATTGAAATTTCCCGAGTGAAGCCTTTACGTCCCCCTTTCAGGCCAGCCCTGTCTGTCCCTTGGTCCCGCGCTGCCACTGCAGCACCTTGCACTGTGCTGCCCTCATCCATCACCCGGTGCGGGGAGAAAACCACTCCAGCGATGGAGAATTGCCTGCCCTTACCCCTCCTCTTTATTTTAATACCTTGAGCAGCAGAACAAAGCAAAATCCCAAAGGGACGTCATCATCTATCCTAGATCGTTCAAAATTCAGGGTGGTTAATCCCAGCAATGGGATGCGAGTGGGGTCTGATGGGGTCTGGTGGGGAAGGGACCCTCCTAAATCACCTGCGGAGGATTATTTTTAGCTGTCCTTCCCTGGGCACGAAGCCAGGCTCTGCATTTCAGTAGAAAAATATTTCTAAAAGCAAGACAAGGGAAAGTGTGCTGGTATCAAACTCAGATTAGGAAGGGGATGGATGGTGATTTCATTTAAGGGTTTTGATCTACGGCCTGAATTAACTCCGGCGCAGTTTTTAACGAGGTGCCAGGAGGTACCATTAATATTATTTAGCACCCAGACGCTGGGCTGGGGGAATGAAGCCATTAACCATCCCCAGCTCCTTGTCAGGCAGTGGGATCAGTTGTCCCCATGCCCAGGACATCTTTAAAGGTCCTGAGATGGTACCAGCATCCTCAGGGATGTCTCCTCCAGCTGGGAGCTTTTTGGGGCATTTCTTTGGACAGATTTGAGGGGGTATTTCTTTTGCAAAATGCAGCCAGGGCCACGTAGGGAAGGGAGATCTTGAGGGTGGCAAGGGAGAAAATCAGGATTAAGCTGTGCCAGCCAGGGAAAATATTGCTTAGGTGGTTCAGGCTGATGAGCTGTTGTGAACCACAAGCTGCTGCTCGGGGCCAAGCCACTCACTGCTGCCCCGGGAGGATGCGCTGCGCTTTGGCAGGGGGTAAAGGACCCCAGGAGGAGCTTAGTTGTCTCCCTTGTCCCCAAGTGCCATCCTGCTTTTTGGGCCGTCCAGGTGATGGGCCTTTTTGGGGGAGGAAAGCATCCATCCTCTTCAAGGTCTCCTTAATCCAACGGATGGTTTTGGGGTCCCGTGGATGGGACCCAGGCAGGGACGAGGCTGTTCGGCCGTGTACATGATGCTGCAGTTTTTCAGTCCTCCAAAAGCCCCAACATCCCTCTCCACCCGCTCCTGAATAACGGCAAACCTGGCAGCCAGGAAAGCGGGATTTAACGGAGATGCAGAGCACGGAGGACCCGGCGCTGGGAGCTGGCAGGGGCTCGGCTGCCGGAGCTGCTTGTGTTTGCTCTCATCCCTCCTGGGAGAAAGCGAGGCTGCGAGTTTATCCAGACACCCCCGGTGGGTAAAAACCAACAAAACAATCTCATCTGGCAGGTTATTTCAGAAAGCGCTGGGACGAGTCTCTCCCCAGCACCGATCGATGGCAGCTTGATTCTCCCCATCAATAATAAATAAAGGGCTCCTGCTTCTCCTATTGACCTAATTACGGAGGGAAGGGAGGATAGAGATGCTGAGCCTTGTTGCTCCCTCCCTCTGAGGACAACGCGGGCTGGGTGATGCCCCTGTGGAGCTCTGGGGAGCGGCACTGCTGTCTGTCCCTGTTGTCCCCTTGTCCTGCCCCAGCTCAGGGATGGGGCTCTGTCCCTGCAGGCAGCAGGGACGCTCTGGAAACCCTGCGAGGTAGGTTGGTTGGACCCAAGAGCTGCCTGGCACCCATGGGTGCCCCTGCCCTGCAGCGTGGGTCAGTGTTGTTTTCCAGAGGCGAAGGATTTGCACGAAGCACCGTTCTCTACATGGGCTTGTTTCCACGGGGTGACGTGCTTTTCGTCGGGATGAGCAGGATCTGGCTCCTACAGTGCCCCCAAATACCCAACTCTTGGCCTCAAGAGAGGCCAGGCGAGACCCGAAATCAGCTGGAAAGCTCTGAGCAACCTGGCTGAGCTACTTTCTGATTTTAAAGCCGCTGCAAATGTAATATCTGACTTTCCCAGGGAAAGCAGAGCCCAGAAACAGCCCCAGGGCTGGATCTTCCTGCCGCTCAGCTGATGAAGGCAAGGAACAAAGTCCGGAGGCCAGGGCTGTGAGCCTGGGGGGAAGCTTGCCTAAGGGAGAGGTAGTTTTTAAAATCACTTTCTACCTCTGCTTGTAGCTTTTCCTGGGAAGCTACATCTAAAAAAGATTTAAATCAGTCTAAAAATCCAGGATTTATTGTGAATGACTAGGATGGAGAAATCACCCAGCTCCGTGCCAGCTCTGCTCAGGGAATTTCTTTCCGTGGGCCAGTCGGAGCCAATGCAAAGCACTGGCATGTTCAAAAGGTCCTTTTTGGCAAAAAAAAAAGGCCTTGAAACCCCCCCCGCTCATGCCATCGATCCCGGTATCCAAATCCTTTTGATGGGGGATGAAGAGCGACATGGTATTCCCAAGGGAACCGTGTGGAGTCGGCACTTTCAGAGCCAGTTTGTCCCAGCCAGGACCCGTTTTTCAGAGCCCAGTCCCAAGTGGGTTATTCCCTGCAGCTGCAATGCATCTGGTCCCACTAAGTCGGAGTTAACGGAGGAGTTAAGAGACATTTTAATTACAGATTTGGCTATCCTGCATGATTTATCCCGGGTAACTCAAACAATTTATCCATCAGCAGTTACAAGGGATCTGAAGCAGAAAGAAAGTGCAGGGAGTATTTATCGCAGTGACTCAGAAGTCGTTTGAGAGAGATTTGAAACGAAACAGTGATATTGCTTAAAAAAACCCTACCTGGCATTAAGAAGTTGTCTCCAGCTAGGAAAATTAATGAGCAATATAATTTTCAAACTCCAGTTCCCCTCTTTTCCTGCATTAGCAGGGTTCATTTCTCTTTGGGATGTGCAGCCAAAGCGTGGCGTGGGGACGAGGGAATTGGGGTGACGTTTCAATGTCATTTTACGATCGGGTGGCATTTCAATGTCATTTTACTGTCATTACTCATGGTGGGTGAGACAAACCCCCCGGCAATGCTTTCACAAGTGGGATCTGAGCCGCTGCGCTGCAGGCTCGATGATAGCATCATTTTCGTGGGGACCGGTGAAGAGAGGTCAGTGTTGCTTAATGAGCCTTAGAGAAGCATGTGGTGTCTCAGGTAAGGAGATGTTGCTTAAACAGTGCCAGACAAGTATTCAATTCCCCTATTAATACAGTATTTAACACTCCAGTGAAAAAGCACCCTGGTAAATAAACAGATGCCTTCGGATGAGCCATCTAGAGAAAAAGTGCTGACGGTTACAGTTCTTTTCCATGCCCGACAGAGAAATTACTTTTCTCATCTCAGGTGGTGAAGATGTGTATAAAAATGAAAAATTCAGGAGGAGAGCCATTCCCAAAGGGCAGATGTGATATTGCTTCCTACAGCGTAGATCAAAGACCTCCGCTGTGGGACTCGTCCCAGTGGCTTTCCAAGGAGCACGGACGGGGCGTACGCAACCGTTGGCCTTTCCCTTCTAGCAGAGCTCCGTAAAGACCCTGAGCTCCTGTCAGCCCAGGGAAGGACAGACCACTGTGGCAAAAAGGAGATGGTCCCCAGTGTCCTTCAGTCCTAGAGAAATCTATAGTCGGAGGATTTTGCAGATGGAAAGGGCTATTCCTTCAGATCTATTAAATACAGATTACAGTGACAGATGATGGATGTGGCGCTCACCGCGGCTTGAGAGCCGGGAGGTGGTGGATGCGGGGGGTGGGTTTTGCTGCTTATTGATCTCTTTTGCACCCAAATGAGAATAAAAGCTGTTCCCCACCCAATAGGTTCAGACTTTTAAGGCCAGTGAATCTCCCATCCCCATTTCATCCCAGATGCCTGAATTTATTTCGCACCATTGCGCTGCTGGTGCTTTGACTTGCCGGCCTTTGGCGGGAGCTATTGCAAGGTGTGAGAAACACACCTTTGAGCAGAGAGACTTCAGGCTGTGTTAGCATGAGACACGGGGCTTGGGCTGTATGAGGCTCCTTGGGTTTCTAGGGGAGTAGCACCTCTCCCTTTGGAGCAGGAGCAAAGGCGCATGGGGTGCAGGCACCCATCTATGTGGACCTGGTTCCTCATTGAGATGGTTTGCAGGAGGTTGGGTGAATCAACCCCTGGACCTTCAGTGCTGTGTCCTGCTGCTGGGTGGGTGATGAGGCTGTGGGCAGCATGAGCATCACCACCCATCCTCCCGGATGCCTTTGGCTGCAGGAACCTCCCCGGGCAAACCCAGCTTGCAGGGTAGAAGACACCAACCCAGCACAGGCATGAGCTGGGTTTGGAGATGGCCCACTGCTTGCTGAATTAATAAAGAGGGCTTGAGCTGCTGGAAAGGTTTTTCTTGTTGTATCATTTATTCATCACTCATAAAAGTGTCATGGGCAAAGCTGGGTCATGGAGATCATGCCAGAAAAGGACGCTGGGCATGTGTGTGGCATTACTGATGCTTTGGGGAAACAACAGCAAACGCCTAATGCATGGGCTAGCAAGGGAAGGGGATCCCACCAGGAATTTGGGTGCACCCCCTTGGTCTTGATGGGAGCTTTGCTCACCCAGCTCATCACTGCAGTCTCCCCTACAAGCAAATGGTGCAGGTCACCCCACCCCAAACCCATCCCACAGATCCTAGCAGAGCAGGAGGAAGATGCTTCAGCCACTAAAGCCCAATTTCCTGGTCACCCACGTAAAGCACCATTAGAAACACAGCATGAACACAACCACAAAGGCTAAAGAAACCCCTCCTGGCTTGTTCAGCTGCACCATTGAAGAGTGGCTGTGTGCAGGGCATCACCCCTGTGTTGAGGGGACCCCGCTCACTGGGCTCTGCCACCGCGGCAAGTCGCTTTGAGTGACCCCCAACCTCTTCATCCAGATTGCCGATGTAGAGCCAGTAGTCATCGTACTGTACACACGAGCAGCTGTGCCAATTAGCATAATTAACACACGAGGGCCAATTAATCTCTTGATTATGCCTGCCATTCACTTATCAGCTGCTATTATGAGAAGATCAGATTTTGTACCTCTGCTTTCTATGCAAATAAGTCGGCTATGATGCCTTCATTACTCCATATATAATTACCCAGCACAGATACCCATGAAATCGAGCACGGACAGACTGCCAACACACATGGGCCAGAGCCCAGGTGGATTTTGCAGTTCAAGTCCTCTCCATTTCTGAACATGCCATCTTGACCGGTGCTCCAGGACCTGGGTTTTGGGGAACTGCTGATACTGATGATGTCGGGGTAGACCAGGGGAGAAATGCCTTTGGGAGCCTGACCAAGCCCTTGCCATGTTGGTGGCCAAAATTGCCTCCATCTCACATAGCAAGAAGGACACAGGCACAGGTACAAGGGACAAGTTGGCCACCAAGGAGGCAACAGCTGACGCCACCCCAAACAGGCAAGACCGTGGGACATGGGACAAACTGCTCCAGGGCAATTCCCAGGTGCAGGTCCAGGGAAATCACCCTCCATGTGCCAAGAGGAAGGTGTGGTCCCAGCTGGATCCCATTGCCCTGGGCTGCTCCTAGCTGGGTGGGAGCCATGCCTGCAGCCCCCAGGTGTGCCCCATCTGGGCTGGGGCTGCTGGGAGTGCTGGTATAAAGGGCTCTTGAGCAGCATTTGCTCCATAAGCTGGTTTTGTTGGGGTCAAGATGGGGTCTGGAGGTAGCCTGGGTGTAGCTCTGTTCTGCTGGGTGCTGGCTGAAGCAGCATCTTACAGCTCCTGGGGTTTCCCTCAAAGGGACCCAAGGGTCTTTAGGGACCGGGGGGATTCCTCTTGGAGCTGGCCCCGTGTGCCTTCCTTCTCCCAGCCCTCTCCCTGGGCATGGGTGGATGTCTCCCAGCTTCAGGCTGCTGCCCCGCTGCACCCTGTGGCCGTGCAGTGCCAGGAGGCGCAGGTGGTGGTCACGGTGCACAGGGACCTCTTTGGCACGGGACGCCTGGTCAGGGCTGTGGACTTGACTCTGGGTTCAGCTGCCTGCTTGCCTGTGGCCCAGAGTGTGGCGGAGAGCACAGTGACCTTTGTGGCTGGGCTGCATGAATGTGGCAGCACCTTGCAGGTGAGGTGGGACATGGGGGTGAGGGGCTTCTCCATCCCTGGTAATGCTCCATAGGTGACAGACCTTCTCTGGGCTTTGACCAGCACTGGGTGGGTAAATGGGAATTATTGTGGACGGCTTAACTGCTGAAGAGCAATGTGCCATCACGCTGCCTAATGTGTTTTGGAAAAGATCTTGGTCTTAGAAATGACCTGGTGAAGGTGATGCCAGGGCTTGGGGTGAGGAGGGGCTCATCTGGTTACAGCAGCTCTCCAGTGAGGGGTGATGTGACCCTAGCAGAGCTAGTGTTTGGAGTATGGGTACCATCCTTAAGCCCTAGATGAGTTGCACGCTCAACAGCAAGCAAGGCTTGTAGTGATTTTATGACTTGGATACAAATGGATGCCTGAGTATATGGGAGAGCTGGGCATAACTTGAAACTGCCGTGACTGTTGCTGGGAAAGTAGGGAAAGGGTCTTGCTGACCTCCTCAGCAGGAGAGGCAAAGCTGCCTGGAGCTGGTGTGCCCCAGTTCACCTGGGGGATGAAGTTTGCAGACCTACTGTCCTACAGCCCTTTCCCACCTGATGTGGGTACTTGCTGGAGTGCCAAAGTCATCAAGGCTGACCTCCTGCAGGGCTGGCGCCCTTGTTCTCCTGTGCTGGGAAGCCAATAGAAGCTTCATGGCATCCTATATGCCCTGGATTTGGAGTGTGGAGGACAGCCTGTGCCTTTACAGCTGATGGACCTATGTGTCCTACCTAGTGCTGACTGTGCAATCTGATGGTGTTGAGCTTCTGGTTGACTGGCTTGTTTTACTGATTTATCAGCTCTCCCAAATGTCTCTTCCAGATGACCCCAGACTCCTTGATTTACAAAACAAGTTTGTCCTACAAACCTACTCCTTCTGGCAACCTGGTTATCGTAAGGACCAATGCAGCTGTGGTTCCTATTGAGTGTCACTATCCTAGGTGAGCAAATGTGACTGTCTCTGCTCCTATGGACCTGAGGTGGTGGCGGCATATTTGTTAATGCATATCTCTTCCATTTAGGAAGAGCAATGTGAGCAGCAATGCTGTCCGGCCCACGTGGGCTCCCTTTCACTCCACTCTGTCGGCTGAGGAAAGGCTGATGTTCTCCCTGCGCCTCATGAATGGTGGGTGCGGACCTAGCAGCATTGTTTCCCTCCGGTTCCTGCTCCCGCCAGCTCTTGGCCACGTGCTGAGAGCCCTAAGAGCTATAGTTGGGGCTAAAATAAATCTTTCGGGAGTACTGGGGGGTTGCTCCTTGGTTAAGAGGGCCTATGTGCAAGGGAGGGCGATGTGCATTTCTCCAAAGTGACCTGTAGCCTTGCATGTGCCTCGCAGATGACTGGAGTGCTGAAAGACTCTCCAATGGCTTCCAGCTGGGGGAAAGCTTGTACCTCCAGGCTGATGTTGCTTCTGGGGATCATGTACCTCTAAGGCTCTTCGTGGATGACTGTGTTGCCACTCTGAGCCCAGACAGGAACTCATCGCCCCGATATGCCTTTATTGACCTCAGCGGGTAAGGGGTGCAGTGCTCTCTGGGTGGTACTGCTGTAGCTGGCTGGCATGTCCCTGACTTCTGACCCTTGCCCAGGTGCCTGGTGGATGGGAGATCAGATGACACCACTTCAGCCTTCATCTCTCCAAGGCCGAGGCAGGAAACGCTGCAGTTCATGGTTGATGCGTTCAAGTTTGCAGGAGATGACAGAAGCTTGGTGAGATGTGGTGCCCACTCCACCTCCCCCAGCATGTTCAGAAGCTGTGCTGTTCTGCATGAACAAATTTAATTAACCTTGGATGTTGATTTAATTTCCTTTCCAGATCTACATCACCTGCCACCTGAAGGTCTCCCCAGCTGACCAAGCCCCAAATCCTTTGAACAAGGCCTGTTCCTTCAACAAAGCCAGCAGCCTGTGAGTAATTGGTACATATAGGGAGGGGACCAGCCTGGAGAAGAGGGTTTACAGGTAATTCTGTTTCAGATGGGCTCCAGTGGAGGGTACTGGAGACGTCTGCAGCTGCTGTGAGACCGGTAGCTGTCCATTGTATGGAGGATACTCCCGGAGAATTAACTCTCCGGCCAGATGGTCAGGGAGGCGCTTGAAGAGAGACATCCCTTCCAAGCAAGGTAGGGCTTTGTCCAAAATGTACCCCCAAGGCAGGGTGACCCTCCAGGTTGTGATGGCCGAGATGCTGGAAGATATTTAGCAAATGCATCTCATCTTAAGGACAAACGTAGCTCTTCTCCAGTGTCTTTGGATATTGTAACTGTGCCTGTGTCCTTATATTTAAAACTACTGGAAGCCTCCTCTTACAGGGTCCACCTTCCTGTAAGCCCTGAAATCCAGACTAAGCAGGAATTACCTCCCCTGTGAACTCATTCATGTCCATCTCTTCTTAGGTGGGTCCTCAAGGGCAGCAGAGGCTGAAGTCTCAGTTGGACCACTATTAATCCTTGATCCAGCTCAGGGATTACGGAGTTCCTCAGGAGGTCTTGCACCAGCAGGGAAGTCCCCACATGGTATGTGGCCTTTTGTTTGATTTTTGTATTCAGGTCTCTATTGAAGGTGACTCCAGGTTAATCTAGTCACGAATGTCACACCTGGACAGATTTTCTAGTATAATCACCAAAAAACCAGTGTGGGGGACTTTTCCCAAAGCTGCCTGCATGTTCATCCGCTGACAGGTGGTGGAAAGCCATTAAATGTGTGGTAAGTGACTCTTGTCTCTTCCAGGTGCTGCTGAAGGACTTCCTATGCTGGTCCAAGTTACCATGCTCACAGCAGCCACTGTGCTGAGCTTAACTGCTCTTGGACTCTTTCTTGTGTGCAGAAAATGTAGCTGCCCTCCTGGAGTGTCATTGTAACTCCCCGACCCTAATAAAGAAAAAGTTTCTATCCTCCCCTTGTGTCCTCAGTGGGGAGGAAGGACAGCAGCCAGCCTTTGCTTGGGTCTGCTCCGATGGGAGCTGGGGCTGTGCTCGGGCACCACCCTTCAGGGAAGCTATCTCCTGGGGTGGCCACAAGCTCTTGGGAAGCCACCAATGAACCAGTGGTGGGACCAAAGACATGGGGAGCTGTTGCCACCTGAAAGCATCTCCCAAACCACAGCACTTGAAGATGGAAGGTGCCTCTCTGCAGGAGGACTTTCCAAAAGCCCAGTGCTGCTGTTGAGGCTCCCTGTATGTTGTATGCTTGGCATGCAATGCTGTGCCTGACAGCAAGGGATCCTAAACGCTGGCTGCAAACAAGGTATGGCTCTGATTTTCAGGCAAATGAGGAAAGAATTGATGCTGCCAACAGATGCTATAATGGATTCCTGACTCTAGTAAGTCCTGTTTGCTCCTCCTTAGCAGGGGTGATGATACTGGAGGGCACGACAACAGCAGCTCTGTCTTGGGCTTGTTGGTGTGAATTGTTGCAGCCTGGGTGAGGAGGTCCTACCTCTTGAAGGACACAACAGCAGCTCCAGTTCTGGGATTTTTGTGGGTGCTGGGGCCGAGTATGGCTTCTGATGCCTGAAGAACGGGGAAAAACTTGGTGTTGGAGGTGGAAAAGAGCTGAAGATGGGTGTTGCTTCTAGTTGGTATGGCCTCAGCTGTATGGGGAGCAGGGAGCAATGGCTGGATGGGGAGGTGGAGCTGGTGACTTTGTAATTAAGAGAAAGAGGACAGATGGGGAAAGATACTGGTCCACCCACTCTAAACAAATTTTTTTTTAAATATAAAGGAGGGAAGCCCTCAGCCAGTAGGTCTGCCTAGATTATAGTCACCTTTCCTTGCAGCGGTCTTGGACTCTGTCCCTGCTGTGCTGGAAGAGCTGTGCTACAGGGTGCAGGAGTCCTTATCATGCTTAAATTGAGTCAGTATGCATGAGAGAGGCCTTAAAGCTATGTTAAATTGCTGCCCTTGTTCTGTGGCTTTCCCTCCTATGCAGCATAGGCTTATCCTGACCTCTTGGCTTAGGCTGCTGAAGGCTTGACGTATCTTCTGCCTGGTGGAATTCAAGCTGGGTATGAGCTTTTGGTGTCTTGACCCCTAATGTGGTGGGTTGAACACCAGTTGCACTTCTCAGGAGCTTGACTAACACAAATATTTCTGAAAAGTAGTTTGCTTACCCTGGGCTGTGTGCCCCAGGGAGCAGTGGTCACCTCCCCAGCAACCTGGAGGCCGCAGGACTTTCTTATCCCACGGCTGGAGCGCCACGTGCTTTGAGGTGCTACTTGGGATAAACTTCATACTCTGCATCAGGTCAGCTAATCACCTTATATTTAGTGTGGGACCCCAAGCACATCAATGGGGTTGCATCCCTTGAAGTGTGAAGGTGCCTTGGTTGCTGCTGGTGACCCTTGTGTGCTTTGCAGGGAGAGTGCCCAAGCCTACTGACTCGCTCCCCATCCTTCTGGTCTGAATGACTTTATGCCTCATGTTCTTGCTTTCTATATTCTGGGAGAATTCAAAGACCTGAGGCTTGCAACAGCCTTTTCTGAGCTGAGGAAACTGCTCTTGGCCCTGGATAAAGAGTAAAAAGGGGTAAAGTAGCAAGGCTGATTCGGAGCAATGCCAGCAGCCCTGGTTCTCAAATGTTTAGTCTTTTGCTAGTGCCTTCTGAAAAATGCTGCTGTTAAAGGCATTAAATTTGGCAGCTGAAGGCTGGAAACAGTGCATCTGCCCTTAAGCTCTTGGGCTGCCATCCCCTAGCCATTAGGATGCAATCTAGTGATGCTGATTCTCCTTACAATGTACTCTAACAAAACCCGAGTGCAGCTACAGATCTGCAAATGGGCCTCCCCTAACACTGAGAAATCAGCTTGGCGCTTGTGCTCGTGGGCTTGGCAGGGTGTGGAGGAGGAACCCCCCTTCCCCAGGCGAGCTGGGTTTGGAAGCCTGGGGATGATGTGCTTAGGGCAAATGTTTCCTGCTTCTGTTTTCAGTGAATTAAGCAGCTGAGCTGAAATAATCAGGTGGAAAAATGAGGCGGCCATGTAAGCTTTTTTTTTTGACTGAAATCTTCCCAGATCAGGCTGTCAGCCTTCATGTTTAATGCACAAGTGACTTCCTGAAGGAGCTACAGAAGATTAAAACCTTTTTTCCTAATTTTTACCTTGACAGGGTGACATGTACTGTGAGGCTGAGCTGAGCGTGTGGCCAGGCTGTGATGCTACTCCTCAAAAGGCTGTTGGTGCTCCTCCCGAGGGTGCGGAGCCCCAGCCCCGTCCGCTGGGTGGGAGCTTGGAGGTTGTCCTTTACAGGCAGCCCCCCATCTGTCTTAAGGCTCCTCATTCATCTACAAAGCCAATTTCTTTTCACTCTCCAAAGAAATCTGCCACTGAGCAGGACCTGCTCCTCTTGTCACTGTCGTCCTGTGCCGCAGGGGTTTGACTGGGACCCGTGCCCCTCTGAGTGTCGCATCTCTCCTGCAAGCTCTTCCAGCTGTGAACACCCAGTCCTGTGCTGGGCAGGTGCTGCCCGCACTGCCTCCCTTCCCACACGTTGGGAATAGGCTTGTTAGTAAGCAAGCCATGCTTTGTGGTTATTTCTTCTTAAGTCAAGATGGGGACTTGTGACCTCCTCTGGTGCAGGCTCTAAGGAGGCAGCTACCAGTATAGGACTTCTCCCCTCTAAGGCCTTCAGCATCTACCTTAGGAAATGGGGAGGAAATCTGGCTGGGTTTTTGGCTCCAAGCCCTGTTGGATCCAATCCTATTAGCACTAATCCCTCGGATTGTGCTCAGATCCTCTTTCGAGGCCCATCTTCAGCAGGAAAGACTTGTACTGGGAGCTGATGTGCTCTGGGCTGTCGTCTCCTCCTGCCGAACCCCCTTCCCAGCCCAGGAGGGGCTGCACATCAGCTACTGCTGCTTATAATGCTGTTGGCTTCCCTCGTGATAGCCAGCACATCTGTGGATTTTAGTAGTTAATTTAACACGGCTATTAATTCTTCAATGAATTATTAATCCCAAACAACTTTCCCCCACTATTTACTATGAAAAAGCCTGATAGGAAGGCTGTGGAGGAGATGGATTTGGTGGAGAAAGAGCTCCTGGAAATCCACCCTCAAGCTAAGGCTCCCAAAGCTGGGATTGCTGTAGGTGGATTAAGGAGCTGGGGAAGCGAAGGTGTCTCATGGAGGATGATGGAGTGTTTATCTGATTAAGAGACCAGGCAGGAATTTGCTGCTCGATGCTTTTAAGAGTTCAGTAGTGCCAGATGCTGCTTCACTGTCTCCAAAGGCACCGAGACCTCTTGCTGGAGCTGTAGGAGGGGACATTGCTGGTCCATTTTCCTCCCTGGTTTAACACAGCCCTGAGCAATTGCTTGATGGATGAAGAGAGAGTGCAGGGCATGTGCTGGTGGTGATGCCCCGCTCACCTGCTCTTCCCTGTGTATGAGCCCCACCAACCCCAGCCCCGTAACTGCTGCTTCTGGACTCTATTAGCATTCATTTCCCTTACACACATGAGCATCTGAGTAAAGACTTAATTAGAAAGCTGTAAGATGCTGGCAGAACAATCAATTTGTGGGAATTAATAATGTGAACAAGGATGCATTGCGGTTATTCACGTGTGTCTCCAGCTTGCTGTAAGTGCCCTGTTATATGGAGACGGTGATAGACTATAAGTGGCCTTCAAGGCAATTAATTAGAAGAAAAATTATTTACCACGTAGGAGAACAATCAAGTGGTACTTACAGAATTTCAGGGTAGAAGCGAGCTGCTTGCTAAGTTCATTTGCAGAGTTGTACTGTCCTGGGGAAGAGGTGTGAGCATTGATGCCCATCTTCCTTCTGCACCGCAAGAGCTGCTTTGTCCTGTCCCTCTCTGGGCATGGCCCATCTGTTATAGGACAGCAAGAACAATTAAAGATAGGGTAAAATAATTAATGGAAGACTTTCCCAAGAAGTAAATCGGGGCTGGTAGCAACTCACTTTTGCAAGCCTGCAGGGAGTCTGGGTGCATTTGGAGGTCCTGCTGCCTGTGCTTTGGTGGGTGGCCTGGCTGCATCCCCGTGAGGTTGAGCTCAGAGTCAGCAGCAGCCCTGGACCAGCCTGGATGCAGGCAGCTGGACAACCAGGGAAGGGTGCACGACTCTTTGCACCACTGTGGCATCTGAGGGCAGGCTGGAGGTGACCTCCCTGGAGATGCAGCAGCAACCAGGGAAAGAGAATTGAGGGAAAAAGAGGAAATGTTAATTTTAGCCCTTCCTTAATGTCTTGTTGCAGTAACCAAAGAGTTTGCATGTCCAGACATCCATCCTTCTGACTAGGGTTCACCCCTATCCTCCAACTCAAGGGGCTGCAGTTTATTTTTAAGCAGGGTATTTGACGTGGCAAGAGTAGAGGTGCTTCGGTTCATCCCGTGGGACTACCCCCTTCACGGCACTGCCAACCATCCTACGGCAGAAGAGGCCTTTCTGCAAAGGATCCCCAGCCCATAAGGTGGGTAGTTTAAAAAAAAGGCAACCAACATTTCCAAATCTGGTTGAAACCTCCACGTGTCTGTGGTCAGGGTGTTATTTTGGGGCTTTATTTTCCAGTTTCAAAAGTAAGGAGCCTCCCCTGTTATCCCTGAGCTGCCTGCCTTGCAATTAAACACAAAGAAAACCTGGTGTGTGGAGTCCTGCAGCTTCAGGGACGTACATCTTCTCAGCCTTATTTATTGCCTTTTTTTATTTTTTCGAAGCTAACAGCCCTCCTGCCTTAAATGCTGCATGTGTATTGCTGCAGACCTGGTCATTTAAATAGGAGGCTGCAGGCATCCACGCCCTGCGGTGCAAGGGGCTCCTTTCCACCCTCCATTTACCCCTATGTCCCTGATGTCTTGAGGATCCTATTTCTGCCCCAAATGTCTTCTGGATCTCACCCTGCTTTTTTTGGCTGCGCTTTGACCATAGCTCAGAGGCCTTAGCCGTACCGTCCCACTGCAGAGGTGTCCCTGCTCCTGGAGTTCTGGGAGCACATGAGAAGCTCATTAAAAATAAATATTCCTTGTACTGAAAGAAAGCAGGAGAAATACCCTCTGGTGTTCTTAAACTCATCTTCTGTTTTTCTTTTTAAAGCTAAGAGGTGTGGGGAGAGGGGACCTGTGAGAAGGACACTTCCGTTGCTGATGTGATGCGGGGTTGGCTCTTGCAAGGGCAAACCACCCCACATGTGATGCGCTTGGATGTGAAGGGTCCAGGGATTTATTTCTTGTCAGGCTGAGGATGTGACATGAGCTGTGTCCTTTCTCAGCCCTCTGCATCCATTACATTTTGATGCCCAAATCTATGCATGAAGCATGTACAAACTGGCAGCTGAGTGTCGGGGCTGATTTCCCAACAATGTATGTTACTGACGCCCTGCCTGCATATGTTCAAGGGAATCGCTACGCACTTTTTCTTCCTCCTTTTTCCCTTTTTGTGGTGATCAGTAAAGCAGAACATTATTCTAAGCCTTTGGATGCTGCTGCTGGTGGAGTTTTACCAGCAGTGACCTTTGCAAAGGTGTTTCCTAAGCACTTAAATTGTTTATTGTAAATAATATCTGTTTTCTCTGTGCAGACCTGGAGAAGGAACTGAAAAGGAAAATTTCTGGTACCTCTTACAGGAATTTATTCCCATCCAAGAGACAAAAGCATTTCCCCAAGGAACTGGAGTTAATTCACTTCTCGTGTTTTTGCTGCCAGAAAAAAAATGTGCTGCGGTGTAAATGGAGATGAAGGAGCAAAAGCCATTTGAAAACACCGCCAGTAAATTAAAGTTTTGCCGTATTTGCCGAGGTAATTTAGCGTAATTCCCTGCTAATGAATTAATGCACCACTTCTTGTTCATTATAGCTTTCCTAATTTGATTGGAGCTCTAAGTGCCAGCTAGCTAGCTTCATTACCAGCGAATATTAATGTAATAAAGCAGGTTTTGGTGGAGTCCTTCATTCCCAGTGAGCTTTGTACCCAGGTGATGTGCTGGGGAAGGGCTGGGAGGAAGAGGAAGGGATGCTGTCCATCAGGGAGGCTTCGTGAGTACCCATCAGCTTCTGAGTGTGCAGCATCATCTCTTGGTGGCCACGTCCAAGGGCTACGGCGTTGTGCAGCCCTTGGCAGAAAAGATCCCATTTCCCAGCATCATTGCAGCCTCACAGGGAGGAAAAGGGGAAGCTAAAAGATATGGTCATTGCATTAAATTAATCAACAACTGTCGGCTTATGAGTGGAGAGAGGGGAGGAGCCCCAGCTCACCAGAGCCCTGGCTTTGCTTTTTAATAAATATAGCTTTAATATTATAGTTCATTAATAAATATATTGTAGGCAAGGTAAAGAAGAAGAAAGCAGAGCACAGGTGACGTTTGTTTGTGAAGACTGGTACCCAAGTGTCTTTGATGGCCATACAGAGGAAAATGTCACTCTGCAGCCCCTCATACTTATTTTTTCATCTTCTTCCCCCCATAAGCTTGCCCCAGAGGCTTTGGCCGAGGCCGATGCTGGGATGGGGGATGAGCAGTCCCAAGGAGCCTTCCCACCATCCTGCCTGCATGGCTGGGGAGCCGGGAGGGACAGAACGAGCTCTGCTTCAGTCCTGTTCTTCAATGCAAATGGCTCCATGCATAATTTAAGCTCTGGGTTGCTTACACTGAGTAATCATCTCCACTCCAACTAAGAGGGGATGGGGAAGGAGAGCTTTCTTTTTTCAAGCCCTTTTTTTGTTGTTTTCTCCCAAAAGTGCTTCCTAAGTGCTGGGTGAAGAGATTTCCCCATGCTGCAGCGGGTGTCTGCTAGAGCCTGAGAGATGGGCATCATCCAGCATCCCAGAGGTGACTGTGGATGTTGTCCCAGGGTGCTGCATGAGCCAGCCAGTGGGGAAATGATTTTTTTAAAATCCATCATTTGAGGCCATAGGTGGCTGTGAAAAGACAGGCTTTAACATAAAGCTGAGATGGGGATGTAACCCCATGACTCCAGATATGAGGTTATGAGGTCCCAAGCCTGGTCCTAACACCTCCTGGGACTTTGGGCACAGATTTTGATGAACTCGTTGGGTCTCACCTGGCTCAGGTGGCCTTGGGGACACAGCTCTGCTCCCCCTCGAGGCCAGGGCAGCGCTGGACCCAGCGGCAGTGCTCCTTATTATGGGCTGGTGCTGATGCCTTTGATTTTCCCTGTTGTTTTTTTTTTTTTTTCTTCTCTTCTAAGAGCCCCAACATTTTAATTATTTATTTGGAGCGTGATTAATGTTTTGTCTGACGTTGTTCTGCCAGGGGAGCCCCGGTACTTTTTGATTTAGCGAGATCTAATTAAGAAGTCCCATCAAGCATGTCATCCCTTGTCTTACAAGTACCTCCAGGGCTCCTCCGGCGCGGCTGTGTGTTGGCAGGCTCAGCTGGACCCGACAGCTCTGGGTGGCCTGGGGTTCCTCTGAGGGGTGCTGCCCTGCAAACAGGAGCTGCTCCGGCCAAGCACCCCTTGTCACAGCATCAAGGCAAGACCCAGATTGCTGCTGCTTCCAGGGTACGGAGATAAGAAGCACTTTTGGTCTCAAATTTGCCCTTTCTGGCTGCATTTTAGAAGGGACGCTCTCCTCCTGAGAGCAGGATGTGGCCAGGCTGAAGCTGCCCGGTTCCCACGTCCCCACTGGGGATGAAGCATGGGGTGTCACATCACCCACAGAGGTGACGTGACATGGGACCTCCATGGCATCAGTGCTGGGCACGGGTCTCTCGAAGGGGCGGCGAGGCCAGAGGCAGCCCCTGTGTGGGACACACGTGTGCGTGGGCATGTGCATGCATGTACGCGTGTGCGCCCACTGCCACCCAGTGGTGGGAGAGCACCGAGCAAAATGCATTTTGTAAGGCGAGATCACAATAAATGAACATATGGTACCCATTGGTGCAGCAAGGGCCATACCCAGGTACTGGGGGGTTCAGCTCCAGGAGTGGTGGTCACTGGGGAAGCAGGCTTTGCTGGGCTGGAGGTGGTGGTGGAGCTGCCAACTCAGCTCAGCATGTCAGGCAGAGACCCTCACCCCAAGTCTGGCCTCCCATGGCCTTAGGAGTATTAAATGTCCTGGGCAGCCCCACCTGGGACCCCCACCCACACCCTGCCCGTGGCCCCAGGAGCCTGTTTGAGCTCAGCCTGGTGTTGTCGGTGTCAGTCCCTGCTTGAGCTGTGCTGCCAGGGATGCTGCTCTCCAGCCATGCCCATTGACCACAAACTTATTCCCACTTTGCCTTGCACCTGCCTCATCCTCACCACCTTGTCTTATGCTCTGAGCTCCACATTGACATCGGTTTCCCCCTCATGCCCCCTTGCTTTCTTGCTGAGGGTGAGGTGAAGGCTCCTGCCCACTGCCAGGCATCTATCCCAGCTCTCCATCCCTTTCTTTCCCTCTCCTGGCAGAGTAGGAGGTTTTCTTCAGGTGTCCAGCTGACACTGCTCCATCCTTGGGTTATCAGCCCCAGAGGAGGCTGGAACCCTTCATGAGCTGCTGGCTGAGCTTCTCCTCCCATGAGGATGGAGAAGCAGCCCCAGGCACCGAGCAACTGGCAGCCATCCTGTAGCACAGAGGACTCCAGCAAGCTGTGAAATTACAGACTGGCAAGTGCCAGGCACAAATGAGGATTAATTAGTGTGCCATGGCCACGAGCACCCATTTCAGGCCAGTGTCTGGCCGGGCTCGCCTTATATATCTCCATCCCGTGGCTGCCAGGAGGGCTCGGCTGGCAGAGCCCAGAGAGGAGTGTGAGCAGGAGAGCTGCGCTGGTTGGGGTTTTAGTGCCAAATTGCATCAGTCAAATCCATCACCCAGCACGAAGTCACCGAGTGCCCTGATCCATGGTTTGGGGGTGCCCCTGAACCCACCTTTCTCCCCCGACGAGGATGCCCTGGGCTGGGGGCGAGGAGGCAAAGGGATGCAGGATGCTGCAGGATGCTGCGATAATACCCCAGGGAGAGAGGGCTGGGTTTGAGGTTGTGTGAGCAGCATGGGTACCCTCTGCTAGATGCAGGGCTTGCGTGCTCCTCGCCTCCTCCTTGCGCAGCCTTTTCTTGCGAGGAGATAACTGCCGCCAGCAAGTTATCTGGCTCCGAGGCAGGAGATAAGCAGAGCTGGGGAGGATGTGACCCCCGGCTTGCTGCACCATGGAGCAAAATCAAGCTGGGAAGGCGCAGCTGAGCTGCACTAGCCCACAGGGACCACAGCTTTTGGGGGGATGCTTCTTTTCTTCCCATGAAGCACAGCACCCTGGCTGGAGGGGTGAGGATGAGGAGGGAATAGCCTTGGTGGCTCCCTCGCAGATGGATTTAACTCCTGAAAGCTGGAAGGCGAAGCTGAAGGAGCGCTCCACTTGCAGCTATAAAGAAGCATCATTGTACAAAGCGCTGGTACATCACTTGCAGTAATTCAGCTGTGGAACAGAGAGGAACAAATAAGACAAGATGCTGTACATTAGCAGAGGCAGGAGGCATAGCCTCTCCCTTCAAAAACAAAGCATTTGTCTTCCAGCCGCAGCGAGCAACTAGCCCCGAGCGGTGCAGGGGGGGGCCAGCTAAAAATCCAGGGATGCTTTTACCAGCTGATGAGCTACAAGGGGGGCTGGTTGTAGCCTGGTCTGAGCCAGGGCTAAGTGAAATAAAGCCTATCACTGTGGGGGGAGAGGTTGCTGCAGTCCCCTGAGAGCAGTTTGTAATAGATTTGAGCAAAAAAGCTTCATCTATGTTTGGGGCCAGCTTGTTTTTTGGCTTCCCAGGGGTGGTCAGGATGAGTGCAGCGACCCACGGGTACAGTCTGGGCTCCCGTCCCCCACAGAACCAGCTTTCCTAAAGCCTGTCCCCAAGCCAGAGCTCTTCCTTAGGCTGGAAAATATTCCGTTATCCACTTTGATGGCTGCCTTTCATGCCAGCGAGCTCAGAAATGAAGTCTCCAGGCAGTCGGGGGCTATTTTCAGCCCTTGCCAAAGAGAGACCTAGCAAGACGGCTTCTTCTGGGGGGAAACTTTGCAGCTCAATTTCATGAGCTGAAGGGATTGGGTGAGCTCCGAGGAGTTTTTTCAAAACACAAACCCCAGCAGAGCCTCTCGTAATTCAGGTCAACTCAAATAGGAGCCGTGGGGAGGGTCAGAGCCAGAGGATTCGAATGCAAAGATGAAATTCTGCTTTAAACCCTATCAAACCCTGACTCTGGCTGGAGCAGCCACCGAGCATCCTTCCTGGCCAAAAATGAGCAGGATGCATGGCAGAGGTACCCGCGTTCTGGGTCGTTGGCCAGTCCATGTCCTCATTTCATTTGCTGATGGTTTCTTTATTGCTTCTTAGAGGAAACATGAGCCCTTTGTGCCTTCCTTTGCCATCTCCAGCAACCCTCTGGTTGCTGTTTCGGGTGTTCCCGAGCAGGTTTTGGGAGCCAGAGGAGGTTTGGGGGTGGAGGACAGGGACATTGCCAGGATGCTGGGGGGGAAAGGCTTGTTATTTTGTTAATGTATGATGTCAAGAGAAAGACAAGGTGTTGCCCCAGTCCAGCTCTGGCTGCATTCCCCATCGCCCTCCCCATGGCCACGGGCTAACCTTGATGAGCTGGATCTTGTCCCTGCAAGAGCAAAGTCCATTAATTAATCATTAATAACTAGGTTGGTGGTGCATTATTCATAACTTTGTTACTGGTGTAACAAAGCCGTTTATACTAGTTTGAATGGTTCCTCCATATTTGTGTTAATAATCATTCCCATCCTCTTGAGTTTTCCCCTAAAAAACCCCAAACCAGCAGATTTTCCTGCTAAATAATAATAGCAAAACCCCTCTGGGTGTGCAGAGGAGCAGCAAGGACATTGCCCGCGGATCTCCATATATCAGCAGTGGCTTTTATTACCCCTTAACCCAAGCAAACGGGAGCGGAGGAATTGCCCCTGTCTCTGTTTACCCCTGTTTTATGGAGCTTTCCCGTCCGTGGGCCCGAAAGGTTAATACAGCGCTTACCACTGCTGTCGCTTAGATTTATCGGAGAGCATGAAATAAAGCTTGCACGGCTGTATATTCATTCTTAATAGAAATGTGGGGGAAGAAGCTATTACCCTTGTCCATACGGCCCTGGCTGCAGGAATTGGCTTTAAGCGCCTGGCCCCAAGGTGAGCGGCTTTGCCCTGAGCTGTGCAGGAGCCTGAGCTTTGCGTCCCCATGCTGTGCCTCAGTTTCCCCTCCAGCTGCTTTTGCGGCTCGTTCTGGGGCTGCAGGCAATGCTGGTGCCCCCAAATCCGGATCAGCTGAAAAGCATCTCCTCGTGCAGCTCTGGCTGCCCTGAATTTTTGCCTTGTCCTCTTCCTGGCATCCTTCAGTGGAGTTATTAAAGAAAAAAGCTACATCTATTAATCATGCTTTTACAATGGGACCAGGCTGTAAAAAGCTCATAAAAATAAATCAGTAACCACCTGCTGACACATGGAGTAGTGGAGGGAGTGGAGAGGAGTTGCCCCAACCCACGGCTCCCCGTGCCGGTGCGGGGTGAGCCTGGCTGTCCCCTCTCTGGGATGTGGGACGGGGACATCCCATCCCTCGATGGCCCTATTTGTGAAAAGCAAGGGGTTAAGGCCCCCCTTGGGGTTCCAGCCCTGGGGGTAGGGGGAGATGCAGAGGAAGATGATGCATCAGCATCATCAGCATCATCTTCCCCCCATGGTCCCCTCTGCGGGGCTCTTCCCTCTCGTGGCTTTGTCCGGGGCTGGGGTGTCCCGGTGGGGACCCAGATGGATGCTCCCTGAACCGGAGGCACTGAACCCTCCCAGGTGCTGCACATGGTGGGAACATACGCTGATCCCCAGGTGACACCATGTCCCTTAGGTCCTAAAAACTAAAAAAAACAAATGTAATTCAACATATTTTGGGTGAAAGGCTTTTTTCCTGCTATGATTTGGGTTGAATTCAGATCACTGCTGCTTCCTCTTTGCTGGGCATTTTGCATGAGCATCCCTCACCGATGGCAGCGGTGCTGGGTGGCAGCAAGGGTCCTGGCTCGGGGGTGACACTGGGAAAAGGCTTGAAATGGAGCATCTCTGACCTGGATTAAAAATAAGGATCAAGGCAGTGGTTTTTTGCTGCCAGGCTTGGAAAAAACACTATTGTGCCAGGGATGCTCAAGGGCTGGCGGTGCAAATGTATCTCTGTGGGAGGAAGAGCTGATGGGGAGGACACGGGTGTTTGTCTCCAGGACCAGGTGCTGCACTGACCCCTTTGGATGCTGAAGGCTCCAGCAAAACCTGGAAGCCAAAAAAAAATGCCAGGGGTGGATTTGGAGGCCCAGGTTCCTTAATTTTTTAGAGCAAATCCACCTTTTTTTTTCCCCCTAAAATCAGGGCTGTATCTTTTGAAATGCAAAACCAGAAGCGGGCACCTAAAGGAGAGCTGGAGACATTTCGCACATCAGTTGCAAAGACGGTTGCAAGACTTTGAGGTCACTAATATTTCCCCCGGGTCTTGTATAAAGGATGGAAATTGGGAGCGGGGGGTCCCCACCCCAACTCCTTGGCACTGGTGTGGCTTTGCTCGCTGCAAGCCTCTCTCCATCCCTCTAAACCTCTTGGGCCACGTGCCAGCCAGGGAGGTGACAGCTCCGGTGACATTCCTGCTCTCCTCAGACATCGCATATGACAGCGGATCACACCATCTCTTCTTAAGCCAAACAGGGATAAAAAGTCCCAGGGAGGGACATTCACCCCTCGGCCCAGCCCAGCCATCCCCCCCAGCATCCCCATGTCCCCATCCATCCCCTGGCCACGACCTCAGATGCACTGGCTCTCCCCTCCATATAGGCTTCCCTCTCTTGGCACATATATACATATAATATATATATGTTATTGTTATTATTTCTCCATGATGGACGGTTTATTGATCTGAAGCTTCTGTCCACAGAAAAAACAGTTTAAAATTCCCTGAGCCTCGAAAATGATGGGTAGGTAGTTGGGACATTTGTCTTCTTTGCCACCTTTTCATGTTGATTTTATTATTAGTATTGATTTATNCAGGAATCCCCCCATCCACCCACCCTCCCCGAATCCGTGCGGCAGAGCCAGCGTCAGTTTTTATTTTTAATTTTCTGCTTGGCCGGGATATAAGGCAGCACCGTCTGGGTGCTTTTATCGGCTACCGTCTGTGTGCTGCTGTTCCTCGTCAGCCGCCGCGCCAGGGGTCCACCACCACCGGTGGAAGGATGCTTCGAGGGTGGCCCTGCCAGCACCTTACGGCTGGGCTCCTCGGGGCCATCATCCCCTGGGGACACCGTGCTGTCACCATCCCGATCGTCATCGCAGCATAGCGCGTGGTAAAGCACCTTGTCGCTGAATCGGACCCGCTCCCGCGTGCCAGCCGGCCGGTGATGCGGGATCTTCTGGCCGGCTGTCGCGCCGAAGGCTTCCTCGCTGGATGAATCTGGGGTCCCACCGCCCCGGGGACCATTGGTAATGGGGATCCCCCCGTTCATCAGCCGGTAATCGGGCTGGCGAGCTGGCGGGAGCTGCAGCTGTGGCCGGGGGGGCTCGGGACCGTCACCCGGGTCGGAGGGGGTGGAAGCATCCAGGAAAGAGCAGAATTCCCAGCTGTCAGAGAGGATGTCGGAGGCGGTGAAATCGAGGGGTCCCAGCTCGAAGGCGCCTCCCCCCTTCTCGCTGCTGGAGGTGCTGCTGGCCGTTGCCGTTGTCCAGTCGTCCGGCTCCAGCTCAAACTCAAAGTCGGACGTCAGTCGGTCGATCTGGCTCACCACCTGTGGACAGATGAACAGACAGACGGGCAGAGGGGAGCTGCCAGACGGGACCCTCCCATTTGTGCTCCGTAATAACACCACATCCCTAAATCTCTGCCATTTCCCCCGGCATCACCAGTGTGAGGAACTGGGAGGTCTCAGCCCAGGTGGAGCTGCTCCGGGAGCCCTCAGCAGGGACTGAAGCCCACTCGGTGGCACAGCACCTATAGGCCCCGAGCAGGAGGTGAAGCCTTGGGTGCCCCTGGGTGCTCGGGGTGGCAGGATTGGCCCTTCCCAGGCTGGCTCTGGGGTCTGCCTTGTCCCCCAGGACCCTGAGTGCCACCCCAAATCCCTGCACATGTGGTGTCCCTTGGTCCCTTGCACCCATCCATGGGGAGCCACCAGTGACTGCCACCTTCTCCCCCTGGAAAAGGCAGCTCCACAGGTGGGGAAACTGAGGCAGGGGGGGGAAAATGTCCCAAGGCAGTGTGACCACATGCAGAGCAGCACGGGAAGGTCGGGGGCTGCGGGGACAGTGCTGTCACCCCCTGCCCTGGCTGGGGTGCTGACAGGCATGGTCCCCAATCCTCCTTCTCTTGCAAGGTGCTGAGAATATCAAGACCTGTGGTGGCCTGGGGATGGGGTCGTGGCCCCACACGCTGCAGGGGACAGACCTCACATGAGGCATGAATAAAACAAACCCTTAAAAAAATTAAAAATAATAGATGTAATGTCCTAGCTGAAGTTCAGGCCATGAGCAGGGCTGGAAGGGACTTGAAGGGAGGAAGGACCTCCTTCCTCCTATGGCTCCCATGGACCATGGTCTCCATCTAATGGCCTTGCCAAGGTTTTGGATGCAAGAGGTTCATCAGCCACCTTCAAGTCTTTTATCCCATCCAGCTCAAGGGCTGCCCAGCACCGAGCACAGCACTAATCCTGCCTGGGGCTCCCCAGTCCCACCCAAGCACCCACTGCTGTGGCATCCGGCTGGAACCATTGCTGTGTCTCCGGGAGCATCGGGGTGTTTCTTGGCTGGTGTTTCTGCATGTATATATGTGTGCGGGGGTGTGTGTGGCTTTATTTTGTGTGGGAGGCAGAGCACGATGTGAAAATTCAACTCAGCAGCAGTTTGAAGTGCATATTTTTGGCAGGATTGCTGGCTCGCCTCCCCCCGCTCTTCGGGGGAGCTGGCAGAGGGCCTGGCAGGTCCCAGCGCTGCCAAGCAGGAGGTGGGCAGCGGCAGACAAGCGGGGGGGGGGGCTAGGGGGAACCCCTCAATACCCCTCATACCTGTGTGTGCACCCAGGTGATGTATTTTGTGCTCCCCCCGTCCCCAGCATGGGCATCTGCGGGCATCGGTGCCCCCCAGCTGTGTCCCTCCCACTGATCCCTGGCCCCCCATCCTGCACAGGGAGCATTTAGGAGTGAAAAAAATCCTGTGCGTAGCTTTTTCTCAGGTGGTTTCTCCAGGCATAAATGTTTTTTTTCCTGGTTATTTTTCATTATTGCCTTTCTCTCCCCATCTTTTTTCCTTCTGCTGCCCTTCTGCACGTCCTTTCCTGGTGGAAATCAGCCACAAATTTCCCAAAATAATGGAGGGAAGACAAACCAATGGGCAACATCTTGCCAGACACGTTTTGTTCCCTTCTCCTCATGCCACCTAAAAGCTCTGCCATATCTCCACCGCTTCGATGGTTCATCAATGGGTGTTGGACCTCTTCATTCACCAAGAATAATTAATCACGGTACATCTCTCCATCATCTTTATGCTGCTGTTATCCCATAACTCCATTTTTTTTGAGCACTTTTGCTGGGGGAGACTGAGTTGTTTGGCTCAGACACCCCATTCCATCCTTGTGTTGGGTGGCCAAGGGCGGGCACCCCAAAGCTGCTGTCACGGTGCCAGGTTGCCCTTGGTCTCTGCATCCCTTTGCTAGATGCCAGCGTGCAGAGGTTTAGGTCAACGCCATAAATCACTAGAAATGCACCACAAAACATGGCTCTGCAGGGCAGGCTCCTTGCAATGACCTCGCGGTGGATGAGGAGGCATGGGCAGAGTTAAGGGTAATTTAATATGTCTGGGCATCTGAAACCAAGAGCCCGGGGGGATGATTATGCTGCCAGCAGCTGAAGTGGCTCCGTTACACTCTGCTGACCTAGTTTTAATAAAATTCCCATATTCAAGCTCCAAATTTCACTTGTTCAATAACCCTGCCCATGCATCTCTCCTGCTCTGCCAAGCTCCTGAGGAGATGGCACCAAGGATGTGGGACCCCAACCCCCCGTTTGCTTGCTGGGGGAATCCGGCCATGGGCACACAGCACCCCCTCTTTTAAATCAGCTGCAGGCCCCTGCAGGACATCTCCAGCCTCTGGCTGCAGTGAGGACCATTTCTCAGGTCACCAAATGCTGCATGACAACCAGGGGACAACCTGGATGAGCATCTCTGGAGGACAAAATAGTGTCACCTCCACGGGGGCACAAGCCCAAGGGGCACAGGGGTCCGATGCAGTTTGGGTGAGAGTGAGGGGGCTGGAGGTGTGCATTTGCTGCCTGCTGCAAACACGGAGCAGAGCAACTGGGGAGACCTTGGACGGAGAGACCCCTTCTGAGATGGGACTGGCTGGTGCCACCAGGAAAACGCAGGTTGAAGGGCTGGGGGTTGCTGCCCAGGAGCATGTTGGACATGTTGGCAATAAAAGATGCAAAAAAAAATCTTTCCGGGGAAAAAAGGGTGCAGTAGAGCCTGGATGAAGTTTGGGTTGGAAATGAGAGGAGCCACCATCAGACCTGAGCGCATGGTGATGGGTGTTAATACACCTTAATGGCCCTGACTAGCCCCACCTGGGACCCCCACCCCACCCTGCCCATGTCCCAGGAGCCCATACAAGCTCAGCCCAGGGCTAGAAGTCCCCTCCTGAGCTGTTCTGCACGGGGACCTGTCCTTTCTGTGGTTTCTCTCCTGGATGGACCTCTTGAAGGTATGTTGAAGCCCATACCTGGTCCTGTCTCAGGGATGGACCTTGGACCTACATCATGGCACTGTCACCTGGAGGGACTTTGGGTCCCCAAAGCAGGGCAGTGCTGGGGACGGTGAGCTGAGCACTTCTCATCCCAGGCAGCAGGAGGCAATGGGCTTTACCTAAGCTCCTCACCCATGATCTCTGACCTATTTTTCCAGCCTCCTTGCCCACGCAAGACCTCCAGAGAGGACAGGCAGGGAGCCATGCATCCTTGAAGCTTTGGCTTTGAAGGGTGCTGGGGGCAAGCTGGGAGCATCTGCATCAGCATCTGCAAGAAAGTCTTGAAATTAGAAAAGGCAATTTTTTCTGTTCCCAATGTGCCATGAGATTTCTTTCGGTTTTTTTCTTTCCTTTTTTTTTTTTTCTCTTTTCTTCAGGGGAGAAAGGGTGAAACTTGAGGAAAAGAGGAAGAAAAAATTACGTGACCTCTTCTTTCTTGGTGACAAGAAAGAATTAGGAAAAAGGGCAGAAAAAGAGCTGTTCCTGGGAAACACCCAGCTATTATTATTTTTTAATAAGGCAGCAAATGATTCCACTGAAACCCTCCGCTAAAATGAGATCACCTCTGTTTTCATGAGGGCTCGGTGATTACAATGCTGGGTTCAGGCCGGGCACCTCCCTGGGCTTTGAGTTGGGTCCCTGTCACACAGGTTACCTGCTCCTCCTCATCCTCGTTAAAGGACCTGCTGTGATTTGGGCTGGATGGGTGCCAGGAGGAGTCACATCCCCATCCTGGTCCTCGTCCCCATCCCAGTCCTCACCACAGCACACAGGGATTAGTGTCACATCAGTGGTGGCTCACTTAGGGCTATTTTTAGGAGTGCTTTCTATTCTAAATGGGTGGTGGCAGGGTGTGTGTGTGTGTGTGTGTAGGGTGTTAAATACCTATGTGACACTTGGTACCCACTGAGGATTTAAATGTAAAGTAGGATTTGGTCTTTTCTCCCCTCTTTTCTCCTTCCTGAGGCAGGTTGTCAAAGATTTTTAGCTGAGGCCATCACTGCTGGCAGAGGGAGCCAGGGTGAGAGTGATGGGGAGGGAGGGATGGATGGACCAGACCGAGGATCGGGTGGTTTGGAGTAAGACCCTGGAGGTGCTCTCATCCACCGGTGAGTTGGGGTGGCTCTGTCCCCCTACAAGCAGGCAAGGAGGGTTGGGGTGTCCTCAGCATGTGCTGGAGGTGCCATGGGGGTGACCGAGAGAGGACATGTCCCCATCCTCCCTTGCCTTGCTGCAAAGAGCCACCTTTCTGGTGGTAGCAGAGCATCCGTGGCCAAACCAGGGATACACAACAGCAGGAAAATAACGAGCAAATATAATTCCCCTTGACCTCATGCATGGTGTCATCCTGCTGCACCTGAGCGCCCTGAAAGCAGGTGCTGGGTGGCCAAGGGATGCTCAGCTCTTGTCCAAAGCGGCAAGCTTTGAGCAGCCAGAGGATGAAATGGAGCAAGGCAGAGGGCTGGGCGCACGTCCCCCTTGTACCCCGTGGAGGCGGGCACTGAGCAAGGACGCGCTAAACCACGGTGCTGACCAGTTCACCCTCACCTCAAACCCAGCTCCTACCGTTCAGCTCAGCTGGGAGTGCTGGGCGCTCCCCTCACCCCACGTGCGGACCCTGCACAGGGGAATTGCTGGCAGCCAGGAGCTTTCCAGACAAAAGCCTGGGTGCCCCAAATCAGGAGTTTACCTCCCCAGCTGAGGCAGATGTTGAACATCTGGAGCATCATTGTTTTTTGATGGGATTTTTGGTTATTGGCTGCAAATCAAACACAGAGGCTCCTGGCTTGGGGGCTCTAGCTCCCACATTTTAGCCATGCTGTTTCCTATTGAGGAGCTAAACCTCCTGGAAGCTTGAGAAGATGCTGGAGAGACGAGGGATGAGGCGGGAGGACAAGAGGGGACTTCAGAGGCTTCGTGGCTGGTAATTGGTAATGCATATATTCCCGAGGCCAGGGAAGAAGCTGGAAGATGCTGGCATCAAAGTGGTGAGATCTAACGGCCCCTTCATCCCGGCACAGCCTTTGAAGTGGGTGGGCGAAGCAGATGGGCTCTCCAGGTGGGTACCGCTGGGCGAACGTGGGGTCTGGGGTGGGGAGATCAGAGTGGGGTGTCTTTGCCTCGATGATGTGTATGTGTCCCCTTGGCTGCCCTCCGGTGAGATGCAACTGTTTTCCCAACCCAGAGCAAAGCATCTCATCCCCAGCCGGGCTGGGAGAGAAGCAGGGATTTTTGTGCATCCCCAGCAGACGCCATGCGCCCTCAGCTGCCAGCTCGGTCCCCATCCCCAGCACCCTGCTTCGCACCCCCAGCAGCAGATTTTGGGGTCCAAAGCATTTTCCCATGCTACGCAGCTGCTTTCCAAGGCTGGATCGGACCCACCTGGCCCCACACTCTGCTTTGCTGCCAGCTGGCATGTGGAGGGGATGTGCAATGGGACTGTGTGGCCCATGCAAAAAATCCTCCACCTTCTTCCCAAAGCATCCCAGAGGCGTTTGACACCATCACCTTGAACATCAATTCCTCCCTCCTCAAGGGAAAAGAGCCACCCCCGAGCCTCCGGCAGAGCTCCTGCGACCCCACAGCCGAACTCTCCCGGAGCAGGGACCTTCCTGCATCTCCCAAACCGCTTCCCGGCACAGGCAAGGTGAGTAAATATTTAATAAGGAATAAATGATTAATTGGAACTCGCAAAGAGAAGCTGGGTTACAGGGGCCTCTCTTTCCCGAGCTGATGCTTATAAATGAGCGTGCCACAGATCTCGGGATCGTTTGCTAGATCATCAGCTGCTAAATAGTTCGAAATCATTGCGCAGATCTTTAAAACATGTTATTATTAGAATAATGTTATTATTAGAATAATAAGCTGCCTTCTTGCCTTGAACTTTCCCTAGTGTTCCCAGCTAATCACCTATTGATTACAACATTATTAAGGTATTTATTATCATAAGGGGTTGCATGGAGGATTTTCCTCTTGACAAAGGCTTGGAGGGGAGGACCCCTCGGTGCTACTTCCCTGCGCGGTGGGACCCCACTGCTCCCATGTCAGCGGGTGCAGGGGTGATAGGACCCTTCCCGTGGGATTTGGGGGGGGTTTGTAAATAGGGAGACTTGCACAGGTATTTGTTTTTATTTCCCACCTCTGAATATACCCCATGGATGGTTTCTGACCCTCAGCACTAATCAAAGGGATCCCCCAAGGTTGGGAAGGAGCTCAGCCTTGCAGTGGAGATGGCTGGCACCTCCTGGGGTGTCTTTTTCCCCTTGGCATCACCCTTATTCCCACGGGAAAAGGCTGGGGCTGGCAGGAGGCGTGTGGGAGGGCAGGCAGTGTGGCAAGTGCTCGGCGGAAGCGCCTTCCCCGTCTGCCTCCTGCCTGATTTCTACTTCCAGTGTGTGATTTCAATCAAAGATTTTAATAATCATTTTCCCCGCACATAATACAGCCCTGTCGTGGAGTGCTGGGGAATAATTATATACACAAAAGGGAAAGAGGGAGGGAGGGAGAGTGGGAGCAGGGAACTGGTAAAACAACATCCTGAATCAAACGGACATCTGGAATGACAGCCTTCAGGTGGGAACTGCTCCTGGGAGCTGAGGATGATGCCTGAACCTGCGTCTGGTCCCACATCGCATCCCCATGGTTGGGCCAGTGGAGCGGGGCTTCCCTGGGGTCCCCCACTGAAGTCTCCCGCTGAAGCATCCCCCAATCCCAGCTGCGTCCGGGACTCAAAATCTCTGCTGAAGCAGGGACAACCTGGGAGAAAAGCCTAATGTGAGCCAGAGGTGGCTGCGTGTGGAACGGGCGGGTGGTTTTGCAGCAAGAATCATCCCTGGGTGAAAGCCCTCGTGCCCACACAAGGGTTTTGATGGCTTCGGGGGTTATTTTTGTTGAGGTGGTTATGACCTGTCTGCTTCTTCTAGACCTGCAAAGTCCTGGTACCCAGCTCCTATTGCAAGGAGAACCTGGAAGGTCCAGGTCCAGCATCACCCAGTGAAGGTTTCTAGCTCCGCAGGTGCCTCCGGTGCAGCAGGATCGGGTCCACCACTGCCCTCACTGAGCCTATCCAGCCCTGAGCGGAGGAGCTGGCCACAGGGACGGACACTTCCAAAGCCTCCATGGCACCTCCATTGGAGAATACACCAATATCACAAGTGCCAGGGCCCTGTGGGCACTAATGGGCTGTAATGACTCTGAGCCGCCCTTCCTGGGACCCCCACCTGTGAGCCCATTTGGGCTTGGGGCCATCAGTCCCTGCCTGGGGTCGCAGGCCTGTCCCCAGCCTTCTCCCCATGTCCCAGCCCTCGCCTCCAGCCGAAGAAGAGCATCACCAAGTGCAAGGTAGACAACCACAAGGGCTTATATTTTTTCACTACTTCTCTTTCACCAATATCCTAAAGCTTATGATTTGCCAGCCTGGTGTCTACCACATACTTTTCTGGGTGGACTTGAAGGAAATTTCCACATCAGGTGCTCCCATTGAGCTTGCTCTGAGCGACCCAGAAAACAAGGGGTTGAATTTCCAAAGGCCCTAATGCCCAACATCTGCTTGGCTTGGGGAAAACCAGACTTCTGTTTGTTTGGAGTTGCTGGAGCCCGGTTTAGCCTGGTTGGACCGGTGTGTTTTAGCTCCAGAGCCTGCTCTTGTACTGAGTTTTATGCTGTTTTGTATAAATTCAACTAATTGCTCCGAAGTTATATGGGTATGTTGTAAGAGTTGTTGAGAAGGGTTGAAATTTAGGACCCACCTCGTGGTGGGAACCTTGGGGCTGGCTCTATGCTGACCTGGCCCATGATGTGAGGGGCTCTTCCAGGACAGCTATGGGATGTAGCCTGGGAGGCCACTGGTGCCTAGGGATGTGCCAGCTCTATGGAAAAATCATCTCCAGGCCTCAGTGCTTCCCTCTGGAGAAGCCATTTCATGGGGCATGGACACCCTCCCTGGCACAAGAGCAGGGTCTCCCTGGGGTGAGGGGCAGAGGATGGGTGTCATCTGGCCACCCTCTGCTCCTCAAAGCACAGGGACCTGCTGCGTACAGCTCAGCTCTTCCACCCTCCAATGTTATTCTTCTTCCTTTGAGCCTGCTTCCCAAAATGTGTCCCCAGGGAAAGTGGAGAGCCCTTTACCCGTCGCCTGTGACCTCAGGCCACCTTCTCCTCGTCTCTGCTCCAAGACGCTGGTACAACCTGACTTGGGCAGCCTACCAAGGATGCTGCAGGGATGCTCAAGGTCCTTCTGGCCCCAAGAGCTGGATGGGGGCCTTGTGGAGCCACCCAAAGCTTGGTGGGAAGTACAACCAAGCCTCAGCTGTGAAATGGACGGAGATTTGTCCCATGCTGGTCCTCCTTATCCCTCCGCATCCTCGGCAGGAGGGATGCTCGTATGATCGTGGTGGTCCCACCTGGCCTTAAATCCATGGGCTCAGTAAAAGGGGCCAACTGCCATCATCCTCACTTTAAAGGCCTCCTTAAACTGCTGGAGGAGCATGGAGTGAGCTCGGGCTAAGTGGAAAATAGCTCTGCCTCCCAATTATTGCTATTATGACTATTTTTAATCCATCAGAGGTTAGTCAAAGGGGTTTTGGGCTCCCCTGTTGGCATTGTGGAAATCGGGGGGGCAGGGGGGCTTTTTGCTTTGGGTGGCCGAGTTGGCTTTGTTGGTCCTTCCTGCAGAAAGCAATGGAAGGAAAATCTCTAGGGATGCCATGGCCAGGTCGAGCCCTTGCGGGGACCCAGTAAGGAGGCGTGGTGGGACGTAGCATTTCCCAGCTCTGGTTTTCCTGCCGGGACAGCCTCTCTAACATCTCCTGGACCTAGCGGAGCCATCCCAAAGGAGGACACTGCATCCCAGAGGACGATTCAGGCTGGAAAATGTCACCTCCCTGACCGCAGCCATGTCTGCACCAAGGATGACGTTGGTCCACCTGCATCAACGCTCTCTCGGTGGCACCCAAATATCATTGACCCATGTGGGGCTGCTCCATGGTGGTCCCATGGCAAAATTTCCTCGGTGGCAGGGTCTTCCTGGGGGGAGAGGAGGTTCCCCACAGCTCTGGATATAACCCCATGCTTGGCTCAAGCCACGGAGAGGATGCAAATGCCCACCTGCCCCATTGCAAAAGCAAGCTTCCATGCCATGCTCAAGGCTACCACACGCTTTCCATCCACCACTTCCCCCATCGCCTGCAGAGATGCCCTAAATTACCAGCCCCATCCAGGTCCCCTTCCCCTCCACCTCGGAGACGTGTGGCCCAAACACTTGAGCCACAGAAATACTAGATTCCCCACCAAACTGACTCTGCCGTGCCTCTGTGCTGGGAGGAAACTCCAACCACACTTTATACGTGTGTGTGTGTGTGTATATATATATATCTGTAATTTTTTTAATTTATTTTTTTTTTGCAGGAGCAATAGACCCTGACAGCCAGGCTATGGGACAGCCAGTTGCTTTGGCCCCCTGCCTGCCCTGTGGACCCCCCCATCATCACACCCAGGGCTGATGCCATCTTTTCGATGCTCTCTGCAATGCCAGAGGGACGCACCATCCCTTCTCCATCCAACTCCCTGGTTTGAAAGGGGCTGGAATACACCCCCTGAGCTCCCCCCCAAGGCAGAGCAGAGCTGACTGTGGCACGGTGCCAACGGCACCCCAGCCCCGGTGCATGACCCTATGGTGCTTCTCCCACCGGCAGCACCCGCAGGGCTGGCGCCTCGGCTGGGACCCCTTGACCCCGAGCAAACCCCAGTGTCAAGGTCAAGAGCAATTTTGTAAACCGTGTCTATTTTTTTCTCCCCCCTCTTTTTTGAAAATCCTACTGCACATCAGCCAGGCTGTGCCACCCCGGGTCCCTCCTGGGGCGGGTGGGTTGCGGATGCTGAGCTGGCTCTGCTCCCCCCGCACAGCCCTGGAGGCAGGGGGACGGGGACAGGGCACCTGCCTTTGGGGCACCGCGACCCACGCAGGGCTGCAATAACAGCCCGGGGCTTTCCTACCTCCCGGAGCTCCTTGGCCACCTCCTTGAGCTCCTGTAAGATGCCTTCCAGTTGCCCGATCACCATTTTCATTCGACTCCGGATCCTTTCCCTTTCGCAACTACTCTTGCTGCTGCTACAATTGCTGCTGCTGCTGCTGGGGTGGTCACTGGGCTGCCTGTCCTGGCAGGTCTGGGAGTCCATCCTTCCCTACCGGCCTCGGCTCCCGGCCCCAACGGCTCTGTCCATCCTCCTCCCCCCTAGCCGGGTGGCCTGGCGTCCGCGCAGCCCCTCTCGGCCGGGGAGCTTTCAACATCTTAACGTTCCCCTGCCTCCAAGAAAGTCCCAGCCGCACGCTCGCCTCCCTGCGAGGTCGGGGGGCTCCGCTTCGGAGCGGGGAGCAGGGTCGGGATGCACCATGCGGAGTCAGGAACGCTGCAGAGGGGGCTCAGCTGGTGGCCGCAGGGAGATGCGGGGTGGCCATGGGGCGAGTGGAGGAGGCGGGCGCTGCCCGGTCAGGCGAGCGGGAGGAAGAAGAAGAGTCCCTTGGATGTCCCAGGAAGGTAAAATCCAGCGGCTCACACCTTGCCTGCTCCCTGGTGCTGGGGAGGGGGATGCAGGGCTGGGGGTTCCTGGGGAGCGACGCTGCTCCCTGTGTCGGGCCCTCGCTCCGGGGTCGCCAGCTCCAATGCTGGGTGGTGGTGGTGGTCTCCCAGCTGGGCACAGGCGTCCTGGGGAGCCCAGGGTCCCCTCCTGCAGGGACAGACAGACAGACAACGTGAGGGAGCCATCCCTTCCAGAGCCAGAAAGCCCGGGGGGAGCCCTGCCCGCTCCTGCCTTGCCTTGATCTCAGCCCCGGCATGAGGACAAGCCTCTGGCTACCCCCGCAGCGGCCCCCCCAGTCGAGGGGGCAGAATGGAGCCTGGCACTGCCCCTGGCACCGTCCCTTATGCCTCTCCCCAGTTTGAGACCCCGGAGACTGGGTACAGCAGGGTCTCGCTGAGCCAGATGGGTGGATAGACAGACAGACAGACAGCCAGCCGCGCAGCTCAGGAACTTACCGTCGCGATCCAGATCCTCCTTGGCTCCAGTCCAAGCTCTTCCTTGTCCTTTTTTTTTTTTCCCTTCTCCTTTTCTTACTTCCTCCTCCTCCTCCTCTTCCTCCTCCCTCAGGGCTTTTGCGTGGCACAGGAGGCGTCCGGGGGCCACTTTCCTTCGGTGGCTGTTGGAAGGGGTGAGACGTTACTGGAGGTGACAGCCCGTCGGGGAGGGGTGTGGGTTACGTCCCGGGGGACCCCTCCGCTTTGAGGGGGGGGTCAGCAGCCTCCTCCTCCCCGCGGGGGGGGGCCACCCCACCGCCACCCTCCTCCTGGGTTCACGCCCCAA
>VZTV01012248.1:37855-97554 GCA_013400875.1 Anhinga rufa | reverse complement strand
CCCCCGCCACCTCCCCCGTGGGTCATATTTGGGGCTAATTTCTGCGGGATCTGTAAAAAGCCACCAGCGTGCCCCCGGAATGCAGGAGCGTCGTCCCAGCAAAGGTCCCTGCGGCAGGACTTGCCTGGGCAGGAGGAAAACAACAACCGCGGGCCCCTGTGGGCATGTGTACGGGGGGTCTGGTCTGGGGGGGACCCCAACAAGGGGAGGGAATCTGCCCGAAGCAGGGATCCAGCCTGGGAAAATCCAGCCAGCGATGGGAGCGAGGGGAGTTTCTTGTCCTAGAACCGAACCGCAACGATAGGTGGCAATCCCAGGTCTGCAAGAGGCGAGGTGGCGTGCGTGCGTATGTTATTTATTGCCTCCTACCGGGTATGTTCAAAAGTGCTGAACACACTTTTTGGCGTGAACCCGAACTGACTCATCCTTTCGTCGCGAGATGATGCTTTGGGGGCTCTCCCGATCCCCGCAGAACATTGGGGTCGGGGTCCAGCGTCGGATTCCCCCCGGATGGCCGGCGTGCTGGGGTGCATGGCGGATGTCAGCAAGCAATCCCTCAGTGTGTAGCCTAATTGTAAGGATATTTTCCAGGGTAATCGCATGGCCAGTGGGAAGTTTTCAGCAGGAACCTCCTCCATGCAATAATTTGCACCTAAATCTCAATCAGAGACAACGCGGCCACCGGGGCCCCGACAACCACAACACTCTCTCCTCTGCTCCCAGGCTTTGATTTCCCCTAGTAGCAGGTTAACGCCAGCTCACGCTCTGCCTCTGCCGTTAATGAGGCAGAGCCGAAAATCAGCGGGGCTATTAGGACAGTCATATGGGGAAAGAGTGGAGGTGGCAAAACTGAGATGGAGGCGCTGCTCCCAGGAAATCCACCTTGGACTGGTGACATGGGCCTGCGTGAGGTCTCACCTCCAAATGCACGCAGAGAATCTGGTGAAGGCGAGAAAAGATATCAAATGATTTTGGCCAGAGGAGGACCTGAATAAACCGCAGCGGGGGATAAAATGAGTGGCTGAGATGTGGGCTGGGGAAGAAACGCCACTCCGTCCGTGACCTGCTCTCCCCCTCTCCCATAGGCGTCTGCTCGTCACCTCTGTGGTGAGTACCAACAGCCCAGGGATTTTCGGTCTGAGCCAGGTTGATGAAAGATGCTCAAAAATCCTCATTACCAGAGCTGGAGTGCGGGACCTTGAGAGTTGGCGCTGCCCAAAAACCCACCTTGGAGAGTCCTGTCCATGACGATGAAGCTAAGGCAGCAGAAATGGCCCTGCAGGGTTGTCCAGAGCCTCCAGTGTGAGGTCAGATGCCCAAGCCATGTTTCCTATGACCTTCTGAAACCCTCTGGATGGTGTCTTGAGGATATGAAATGAAGGGGTGCAAGTGAGCTCTACTCCTGGAAATGGGACAGAAAAGCTCAGCCTTTACGAGACACCTGAGAAGCCAAGCCTGCAGCATGCCCCACCCTTCTGTCCTTCTTTCCTTTGCTCCAAAGCCCAGGATGGACACCCTCAGCTGGTCCCATGCCGAGGGGCGCCCCTGGCCCTGAGCACCCCCAGCACCAGCGGGCAAAGCAGTGGCTGTGGGGAGGGACGTCCGTCTGTCCTGCCTTGCTCCCGCTGTGAAAGCTGCCACGTTCCCAGCTGCTGTTGCACAGCGCAGCCCAGCTGCTGGTGGATTCATCATTTGAGGAGGAAGAATAGAAAGAGGGTGTTGGTTTTTTTTTTTTCTTTTTAAAAATGTATTTTCTGCTTTTATTTGCTGCTTTGCAAAGCCTGAATTCCTCCCCGCGAAGAACTCGGCAAAGGACGCGGCTTTCAGCGGGAGCGTCCCCGAGGATGCTGCTTCCCACCTGTGCATCACAGCCCGGATTCGGGGGGTCATGGACCACCCTGCTCTCAGCACCTCATGTCCCTCGTGACTGATTCGTGTTCCCCATCCCCCTGCCACATCCTCTCCTACCCCATCCCACCTTTGGAGTCTCCCAGAGGAGTCGGGGGTGATCCCCGAACGCTGCCCAGCTTTGGTACCCCACTGATGGAGGGTCAGGGTTTCCCCTCGGGAGGGACGCTGCCGGAGCACGAAGGAGTGTGAGGAGTGGTTGTATTCCCACCTCCCTAATCTCTCTCCCTCCCTCATTCTGCAATCTTTATTTATGCCTTTCATTAGATCTGATTTACTGGGGATTTTCCCATTCCAGCAGGAAAACTGCTGGGAGGGGATTTCTCTGCAAAGCTTTCAGGCTCGCAGGCATTTTATTTTCCAGGGTCGTGCCAGGCTGGGTCCTGCAGGGTGGGTCTCAGCTCAGCAAGGCTTAGCAGGGGACCCCCATGCCAGGGGGCCCCCTCTGTCCCCCCCAAATCTCCCGTCGTCGCAGCCCCGGGATGGAGCGGGTCCCCATTGTCATGCAGCTGGCAGGTGCCCTTTGCTGCTGGGCCTGCTGATGTATCGCTTCCCCGCCGTGACTCACTGGCACAGATGTAATTTCTAATTAAATAGCGATTCTTTTCAGAGCCATTTATTTCTGTTTCTTTTGTATTTTGATTGGAGTGTCAGTCAGTTTTTCACCAGTTTGTCAATTCCTCTTTCCCTAAAGATTAGCTAGGAGAGATGTGAGAATACAGAAATACGTGTTAGCAGCGCCGAGCCTGGGAGCGCCTCGGGTCCCAGCCACCCAGGGAAAACCTGCAGAGAATGTAGTAAGAAATTCAGAAGGAGAAAGAAAATAATCCCCTAGAAGCCTTCGCTTCGAGCAATGTTTTGAAATCTGACTTTTTTCCCCATTTCCATCTCCCTTCCCTGGCCTGCAGACCTGTGAGTCCTGTCCTGCCGTGTTCCTCCGGCAGCAGATGGTGCCTTCTCCTGGGATAAATCCCACGGGATGCTCACGGTGAAACGGCCTCCTCCTGGATGGACTTTATCCTTGGACCATTTGAAACATGGGATGTGGAAATTAATCTTTGAGATGCTCTGAAATGTGGCTCCCGATGCTCAGCACGTGGTGTGGGGGAGAAGGGGGCTCCCTGCCTGCTGGGGTCTTGGCTCTCTGGGTCAAGGGCTGGGGTAAAATCAAAATCCTCGCTCTCAGTGTTAATTAGGGATTTTTTGTGAGATGGTCCATGGTGGGCTCTTTCTGGGGGCTTGAGTCCATCGCTCATCAGGAGAGCCCAGCAGCTCCAGCGCTGCCTGCTCTGCCTGGCGTTGGTGGTGTGGTCAGCACCCTCAACGCTACCTTCCAGCTCCAAGCCACATCGCGGGGGGTCCAAATCCCCAGATTCCCGGTGTCCGCTCATCCCAGCGAGCAGAGCATCCTTGAGATTCAAATCACCGCCTGGCCATTGTGGGGACGAGGGGTCGAAACTGCCGCTGGTTTTGAGCAGCAATGGCTTCGCTCAGCCAACTGCTCAGGCCATGTGTTGCAACTGGGTGATTTCAGGTCAACTTGTTGCTTTGAAGCAGGTAAACCAAACATAAAAGCGCCCATTAAAACGGAGTGGCAACATGGGTGTGACCCGTAAAACCATCCTCTTTGCTGGGAATGGGATGTGGGAAAATTCATGACTTTTCCAAAGGTGTTTTCAAAATGGGAAACTGCTCCTACCCTGAGAAAAAGGTTAGATTTTAATGAGCTGGTGTATCCTGATGGAAAATGTGTATCCCACCTCATGGGGCTGCTGGCCCGTGTTATGCTGACTTGGCCAGCTCTTGTATCAAGCACTGGAGCAAATCGCCACCCCAGCTGATAGCCCCAGTAAACCCAAAGGCACTCAGCTTCCCTTCCCAGGGCTTTTAGCCCAGATACATCCTACCTGGGGAGGGTGGGACCATCGGTATTAAAGGATTCGAGGGGCTCCAGTATCCCCGCCACAAAGGGTCTCAGAGCAAGGGGGTTTCTTCTGGCTTGGAGGCTTTTGGCAAGGGGAGGTTGTCCCCATGCAAGCTGTGAAGGAGCTGGCGCTGGTGAGCAGGGGGTAACCCCAAAGTGGGGCTCTTCTCCCTGGGCTTTGGTTCCTCGGGGTTTCTCTCCTGATCTCCAAACTCTTCAGAGGCTGTGGGGTCTGGGCTGCTCAGAGCTGCTTTTAATGAAGCTCTTCTATGTTAATGGAGCCCCTGCTGCTGCTGGGCTGAGATGGGGACGGGTATGGGACTCTCTCCATCAGCAGGTGAGCTAAAAGCCCTGTGGAAATGCTGTTCTTCTCCTTAATATTAAAAAACCTTGATCTTAGACAGAGACAAGACATTGCCATCATTTCCACCCGGGTCTGAGATTTATCCCTTACCTGGGTGGATGGATCTGGGAGCATCCTTGCTTTCATGGCCAGTGGGTCTGGGTGTCTCTGGGTTCAGGGGGATGTATCTGATCCCCTGTAGTGGGGGAAATCAATGTGGCTTCGCGCCCTTATTAATCTCTCATCGAGGAAAGCGTGCAGGGCTTGCATTGAAGTATGAAATGAAGTAGGCAGGGAGTAGGGAGAGCAAATATTAGCGCTCTTAATGGCCTTTTGTTTTACTAGCAAAACCGCTATTAATCACCCCAGCGAGGGGAGCTGAGTCTGCTCAGGGATGGCTTATCTGTGCAAACAGCACTGGAAATCAGCTGAGGGGAGACCTCTGAGCATCTGTACCGGCACCCGAGGAGGCAGTGAGCATGGGGTCTGCTGGAACTGGGGGTGCCCTAACTGGGCAACCTTAAAAAGGTACATTTTTGCCTTTGCTAAAGAGCTAGAGGCATCTGCTGGGGGCAAGAGGCTCCAGTGGAGAGCATGGGGCTGAAAACCCCTGGATGATGCTTCCTGCTGAGCGGGCAGGTGGCATCAATGCTCCGTGCCTCAGTTTCCCTTTGCTTTCTGTGACTGGGCAGAAAGTACTCCAGGAGAGGGAAGGTATCGGGAGGTTGGTGGGCAGCAGGCAGGTGGCACCAGGGACTGGGGTGAATAAAAGTCACTCTGGTCCTTAGCCTGGGCTCAATGTTGAGCCCCTGGAAAACATCTGCTGGGGTCAAGTGTTAAAACATCTTTTCTGCCATCCTCAGCTTGCACATGGCTGCCTTGTTTGGAGTTTGACATGCCATATTTTAAGTGGGAATCTTTCTTCAAGGTGCTGATTGATGTGTGGCTCAGCGGGCTTTGTGCTCCTCTGCGGCTGCCCAGCTGGGAGGACCGGGGAGGTACCAGGGATGCAGCAAAGCTGGGCTTGGAGGAGCCCCAGCAGCGGCCAAGGGCTGTGGGCCAGCGCTGGAGCTCAACAGCAAAGTGGATTTTTCCAGCTGCTTTTCAAAAAAACCCTACCCAAATAAATGTTGAAATGAAAAATAAGCCTTTCCCAAAAGCTTTGGAAGAGGATTTTCCACCTTCCCTTGCACTTTCCTTTCCTTTCGAGGGATTCGGCATCAACAGTGATGTTATGTGAAAGAAATCCTGATTTGGCTCAAAATTGCATCTTCCCCCCGCTCCCCATTTGACACCTGCCAGGGCGATTATGCCTGAGCAGGATGGTGCTGGGGTGGGAGATGTCCTTGGGAGCTCTGGGCTTGGCCCCGTCCTCGGGGAGACCCTCTGCAAGGAGAATACCAAGCAGAGGGACCCGACCTGCGCCAAGGGGACCTTGTGCTAATCTCATTTTCGTGTGTTGCAGAGTGCCTGTCTGCAGGATTAGGCCAACTCCTTGGGCTTCATTTACATTTTAAAAGCCTTGTCCCTGACTTTATCAGAGCTTCTGGCTCTATCAGAGCTTCCTCTAGCTCTGTGGGGACTGAGCTGTGCTGGAGAGGGCTTGGAGATGCTCTGGTGTGGCCAGGCTGGGGAGATGGCTGAAGGAAGGATAAAATCGGTGGGTTTAGGGATGTGCTGCCTTGTCAGCTTTGGAGACCATAAACAATTTTGGGGGCTGTTGGGTCTCCAAAAGCAAAGTTAGATTTGCAGGGCCAAGTCTGCAGGAGCATCCCTTGTGACCAGCGGTCCTGGCAGAGCCCGGCCACAGCGGTACCTGCTGAGATGACTTGGATTTAAGGATTTCTTGGTGTTCCCTGATAACTCCATCCCAGACCTCATCTGCTTCCTTGTTTGTTTGGATCATTGCGGTGCTGGGATGGGGAGACTGCATCTCTGGTTGCTGTGTGTGACCATCATGAGGGCTGGATGTAATTACAGCATCTTCTCCCGCTGGGCTGGTATCTTGGTGTTGAACCTGCGAACATGAGAGCTGAGCCCTGGCAGGGGAAAGGTGACCTTGCTTGTCTTGCATGGGAAGGTTTCCCTTTCAAATTCTTTATGATTTATGGTGTGCAGTGATAAATAATTAATCAGGGGGGCCTCTGGCCCCAGAAGGCAGCTGTGCAGCGAGTGGGCTGCCACAGAGTTGGCTGCAGGCATGGGGATGCAGCTGGTTTTGGGGCAGGACTTAGGATGGGGAACAAACTCTGCTTGTTTTGGCCAGCACCTCCCCCTTATTTCACCCATCAGAAGCTGCTGGTACCTGCCTGGAAATATTACTATTAATGGCGTAATTAATATTAATTACTGCTGATGTCTCACCCAGTAGTGCCCATTCCTGTGATGTCTGGTCTAGGAGGGTCTGAGCCATCCCATGGTGCTCCCGTTGTGATTTGCTGGTTAGCCAAAACAGAAATTTCTATCAAAATTGCTTTCAAACTAAATCTTTTTCCTGCAATAGGAATGGAAAAGCAAATCGCAGGGAGTTTCCAAATGCAAATCCCCTTTTCTGTGGCGGCTTGTTTAAATGCTGCAGCGAAACAGCGTTGGCATCCTCCAGGCACAAACAGCTCTTTGAAACTTGGACAAAAGCGTGGAAATTTGGGGGTTGCCAAGCGTTCTGCGGGGGTTATTTTAGGCTGATTTTTTTTTTTTTCCTGGAAAACTTTGCCTGTCTCTGCTCCAGGGCCCCGCTTAGCATGGTGAATTTGCAAATGAAAATCCTTTAAGCTTGGTAAAAACTGAAGGGTTTTGTGCCTTGGGGCTGGGTGAGTCCACTAATGGGATGTATGAAAGGCTGTTAGAAACCCCAGTGTTACTGGTGTTTATATTTTGGGGGGGCAGATGTATTAAATCTGCTTGGTTTCATGGCAGGATTAGTTAGTGGTGGACAGAGCTGCCCAAGGCGGTCAGAAGCCCTTGTTTTAATGTGCTTTTTCATGTAATATCCCTTGATTGCGCTTGCCAAGATAACCCTGTTAGTTAAAAAATATAAAGCATGACATTATGCCCTGGCTGTGGCTTAGCACGTGGGCTGGGTGCCCAGCACAGCCTCATGCAAGACAACAGAGAATCTTCCCTGCCACGTGGGTGGCTTTAAAGGCCAGGAGTAGCTTAAATAAAGCTCAAAAACCCATTTTCCTCCTTGTGCTGCCAATTTACGCCGCAGCCTGGTCCCATGTCTGTCTGGGGCATTCCTGGCCAGGCTGGGGGAGATTTTAGTGCAGGATTCTCCGGAGTAGGGATGGTTTCAGCAGCGTTGGGTTTCCATGGCGACCTGTGCAGCATCCCGCGAGCGAGGACCGCACACACATGCACACCCCAAGATGCAACTACCTGGGAAACTGAGGGCGGGGGGGAAATAGCTACAGCTTTGCTGAGTCACTGCTGGCTCGTATTTATAGGCACTGGCAAAGCTCACTTTGGGATGCTAATAATATATTTTGTTAATCAGAGGCCACAGCGGAGAGCTTCTTGCCTTCTATTTCCCCACCGTGGCAGAGCTAGGACTTGTTAAATAAACAACCGTGGTGCTTTTGAGGGAGAAAAAAAGCCAAGAATTGCCCCCAAAATCTCCCATGATCTGGTGGGGAGGAGGAAGGGGCTTGTGCACCCCCCTTGGATTTGGGCTGTGACCCTGGGAAAGCCTGCACGTTTTGACCCAGGAGGGCTTGCACGTCCCCCTGCCCCGTGCTGCGGGGACCCACAGATGCAACCAGGCTGGAAAACCAGCATCAATGAGGCCAAACTTTGCTCTGGACTTCATTCCTCCAAAGCTGTCAAGGGTTTCCTCGCATTGCTTGTCCCTTTCCTTGGGTCACCCCCTGCCCTTGTCCCTGCTGTCACCTTCACTAAACCCACTGGGAGGTGACCGCCGCAGGAGCGGAGTTTCAGTGTGGCCGTTAATGTTTTACAGCGGCAGTTTTGCATAAAATATCCTCCAGATGAATATTTTAAATGGACTTCAGTAAGATGTTAATAGATTTTCACAGCTGATGAAATTAAGGCCGTGTTCCTTCAAACCTTGAGGAACTGACTTTGAAGGGCTTCTATTTTTTTTTTTTATCTTGATGCTTTTTGCAATTCCTCCTCTGGTCGATGTTTGCTTTCCTCCTTCCATTAAGAAGTGTTCATTTTCGTGTCCCCTGCCCTGGTGGGATGCTCCTAGGTAAGGTCTGTGGCAAAGAACATAATCTCAGCCCATCGGAAGCAATATGGGGAGCTGCAGGCAGGGTTGTGTTGGGTTTGGCTTGGCGAGGAACCAGCCGTCCATCAGCCTGGTGGAAAGGGCTTTGTACAGAAGTTTAGGATTTCCAGGTTTTTTTGGATCATCTCAAGAGCTTAGGAAATGAAGATGAGTGAGGTGCTGTCTCCATTTCCCAGCTCTACTTGGGAATGAGAAAAATGGACTTTAGATGTCCATCCTTTGACCCTCGCTCTGCTCCTTGCCCTGTGTTTACAGCTATTCCACCAGCAGGTCCTTCCTACCATCGCTGCCGAGTCTTGGTCCTCATGTGGCTGTGGTTACCCTGAATTTCTGCCCCTTGTTTGTTGGTTTAAAAGCAAAAGCTGGTGTTCCCGGGGCGAGGTGAGCTGCTTGTGGAAGTGTGCTCTCCATGAGTGGTGTGAAGGAGGAATGTAATTCCTCTGCTGATGAGCCTGGGAGAGTTTAACAGCCTCTGCAAGAATTGTATCATGTCTCAAAGCCTTTCTTACTCCAGCACTGTCTGTGGCTGGGGCAGGGAGCTGGATGAGCAGATCTAGATGATGCTGAGAGCCCACCAGAACATCTGGCCTCTTCTCCCTCTCATTCCCCCATCTTGAGCCCCTTCAAGAAGAAACGGAGACCCTGCAGGGCATGGGGCATCCCAGCGGGCTGTGTCTGCCTGGGAACTTCCCAGCTGCTTCCTTGCCGCAGTCATTCATAGCTTTCAAAATCAGCCAGCACATGTTCCAGTTTTGGTCTCCTCTTTGTTATGAGCCTTTTGGGACAGGCTGAACAGAATACAGCTGGCTCCTTCTGAGCTTGGGGGAAAATAGACATAAATAATGCTGAGACTGATTAATTTTTTTCTGAAAGATCCTGTAAGGGATGGGATGTGGATAGGGTGCCATGGAAAACTGCTCCTAACCCCATGCGCGCTTGACTGCTCTTCTCGGTGTGCTTAGAGAGGATCTGTTCCTCCTTTTGAGCTGGAATACACTTGATGAAAATGCAAAGGATTTAAATCTTCATAACTTGGAAAGGATTAGAGAAATTTTCCTGAAACCTTCTTTGCTTCAGAGATGATGGCGAGATGTGTGTGCCAGTGCCTGAAACTTCAGAAGGCATCACTTCAGTTACGCGGGTTCAAACTTTCTGACTCAAAGACATTTGCTACAAGACTTGGATTACCCATCACTATCTGCCTTGCTCCCTCACTCCAGTAAGAGCCAAGTGCTTAAGTATAGAAGCAATTGCGACATATATATATTGCTTCCTTTAAAGCTTGTAGGAAAAATAGGATGATTTGTTTAAACAGCTTTGCGCGTGCGTGGGCAGAGGAGCGAGGGAGGGTGCTGTGTGTTTGGGTGAGGTGGGGATGTGTCGCTGGAGCGTCTGAGCTCTCGCTCGTGGGGGGGGTGGTGGTGTAAATTGCACACATGTGTGAGCTCGATTCACCTCGAGTTTTGTCTGTGGTTGAGTTTCAGCTCAGGGGGTGATGGGCTGCTGGTGCACTGCAGGGTTTTGGTGCCACTGGTGAGTCTGGAGGATGCTCTCCCCAGTCCGATAGCAGCTTATCTATTCCACTTCTGCACAGCAAAAGGAATGCACCAGCTCTTCCCATGCTGAAAGTCAAACAAAATTAACCCTCATGTGTGGAGCTACTGGCTGGTGTCCTGTGACAGTCCTGCAAGCTCTGGGCTGTGCCCCCCCAGCATGTATCAAGGCTTTGATACATGGGCAGCTTTCTGTTGTGTTTGGGGTGCATAGCACCCCATAAACCCCCAGGAGCTATGGGTGGGTCCTGTATCTTGGTGTGATATCCCCTGCTCAGAGCATGGTGTCTTCTGGAGGGGAACAACCTGGACACAAAACGGGACAGCTGTCCTCCCACAGGGTTCGGGTGCTGTCTGGAGGTGGAGGGCTGAGGGTGCTTATGGTTGGCTTTGGCTGCAGATTGCCATCTCACTGGGGTTTTCTTCCCTTGCTCTCCCACCTGAAACCCCCACCTTGAGGCCTCCCTGCCCAGCTGTAAGGAGGGAGAGGCGGTGCTGGGACTGGGCAGGAGGGCTGGTTTTATTTTGGAGGCACATCCCATCTGCCCAGCAGGAAACCCCAGGGAGGCTGAGGCTATAGGAGCAGGAACACCGCAGACTCTTGTCAGACCCTGATGCTGGGACCAGGGCTGATCCAGCAACTTTTGCATGTTCCCTGGTGCACCTAGAATATGAGCGTACAGTTCCTTTGCAAATCCAACAGCCTGGAGATGGCACACAAAACCTCCACAGCCCTCACTGTATGGGTTTTGAGGCTGAGACCCCTCAAAATCATTTAATGCAAAGAAGTGGGAGGGTGATGGGGAAAGATGGGAGCTCAGAGGCAGTGGAGTTGCTCAGAGGGCATGCTGCCCTTCCCGCTGGTGTGACAACCCTGGAGGCCAAAGCATGTGAGGTGTCTCCTGGATCTTGTCCTTGCCCATCTCTTCCCCCTGCAATAGCTTTGGATGTGGGATGCTTTTCCCTGCTCAAGGAAGAGCTGTCCTGGGAAGAGGCCCCCTCAAGAAAGGGGCGGTCCTGGTCTTCCCTTCTATCAAAAAGTGGCTGAAACCCTCAGCTCTGGTGATGTATCCCAAAAGGAGGGTGTCTGGGATGGGGTCTGGGAAGGAGAAATTGGGCTGTTTGTCCCCAGCAGTGTCCTCTGATGAGCTCAGGGGTAAGGAAATGCATCAGGAAAACTAAACTGGGATTTTTCTCCCTCTCCTCTCTAGCTCCCTGGTTTCTGTTACAAAAAAAATCAGGTATTTTTAGAAACTGTTTCAGCATGTATAAAAGGTGACCAGCTGAGGCTGTGCCATGTCTCCTGGAATAACACTACTGTGCTGGAATTACCCCCCTGCTCCTGGGATCAGCATCTGTCCTGAAATGAAACAAGTCACAAGGGCTTAAAAATAGCTTTGAGAGGGTTATGTCATACCACTAGAAAACAAAGGAGAAGGGGTGTGGGGCAGAAAGCCCCAGATTCCGTGACCTCCATAACTTAGTGTCTGCCAGCCCTGACTCCTCCGATGGTAATTCCCTGAACCTGTACCCCTGTCTGTGCACATCCCATATGGATTTATCCTTGTTTTGGGAAGGCATAGCGGGACAGCAAAAAATAAGTGTACTGGACTGGTAAGGGGAGGGATTGAAATCAAATGAGCCTGTAAAAGCATTTCCTAATGTCCCATGCTCAGTCTGCTTGTTTTAATATTTCCCAGCTTCTGCTGCTGGGTGCATAAAGATATAAACTTCCACAGGTTTTTCCCTGTCCAGAGACATTAAATCTGTCTCTTTTTCTTTAATGCTTCCTGATGGTGTTCAGAGCTGGATGAATTTTTCCAGCGTGCTGCAGGCTCTGATTTGCCTGGGACAGATGCTGAACAGGCTGCCCTGCATGGGGACAGCTATCCTGGGCTTTGAGAGGGCACATTTCCTCACTCGTAAAGAAGTTGAGAGTAACTGATTTATTCTTAAGTGATATTAGAATGGCTTTTAAGTAGTAGAACACATTTACTGCTGGCAGCTTGAGCTAAGGCAGGAGGGGAGCAGCTGGAGAGTGTTATGGGCTGGGATACGAACTGTGGTGTAGTGTCTTAAGGGATGCAAGAGCAGACAACCAGACAAAAAAAACCCAACCCTGTTGCCCTAATCCTGCGCTTGCAAAAGGGCTGAGTGCAGGTTCTGGCTGCTTGGTTGTGTTTGTGGTCCCTGGGCATGGATCCTTGCATTGCTGGAGGATGAAGCTTGGGTGAGTAGCGGTGGGAGGAGGACCAGACTGTCCTGGGCTGCAGCATCACTGTGTGTGCCCTCTGCTCTGCTGCTCTATTTTCTCCATGCTTTGGGGTTCTTTATTTTGTTTTCATGTGAGTCCGCCAGTCCTCAGCATGAGTATTGCATCTCCTTTAGCTTTTAGTTTGCTCCTTCCCAGTGCTGCGTATAAGGACCAGCCCTGCTGACCCCTTTCTCCAGCCACGGGACCACCAGAGCTGGGCAGGCAGGTCCCTAGGAGACACCACTGAGGTGAAAAGTCACCCCATTCTCACCTCTTATGTTATCAGCACAAGACCAAGGCAAGGCAAATACAATCTTTGCTCCCAAGTCATGTTTTCTACTTGTTCAGGGTGGCCATGGGGCTGGCCTGCCTAAGCGGGGGGCTGTGATTTGTGTCTGCAGCAGCAGCTCTAGGTAAAGGGGAGGTTGTGAAAACATCTTGAAATGAGTTTGGGGTTTTTTTGTAGCTTCCCTGACCCAAGAAGCTTCAGGCTTTTCCATGTTCTTTACCCTGAAGTGTTCATCCTCCTCCTTCTTGCTGCAAGGATGAAAAGGAGGAAAAAAAAACCCCATGTTTTGGGGGGCAGAGGTTTGTTCCCAGACGTCTGAGGGCTTCCAGGGCTTGGCATCATCGTGAAGCATTTAGCTGCTTGGTTTCTTTCTCGTTCAGAGGTGGAATAAAACCCAATATTTTTTTGTCGAGAGGAAAGCTGAACCGTGATAACAGGAAGGGGGGCAGTTGGGGTTGTCCGAGCGGATCAGAGCATTGTGTTCTCCTTTTGCCTCTGAAAAGATGTGTATCATCATGCCTGCTGCAGCACAAAACAAAAAATAGAGCCAAACCAAGTGCCTTTTCAAAGGAAATAATCTTCTCATGGGGTTTCTACCTTGGGAAAGAGCTTGTTCCCTTTCCTTCCCACTAATAAATGCCAGTAAAAACAGCCTGTTCCCCCTAGAACAGTATTTCCCAGCAGGAATATGTACAGACAGGAGGACTTTTTAGCCAGCTTTTTATCAGGGCGAGTTAAATTCTTTGGAAAATGTCACCTTATGTGACTTTGCAAGGTCTGGCCAGGCTGACGGTGCCAGGGAGCAAAGCCAACCCCTTGGATGCGCCTGCTGGGTAATGTCACCTGGGTGTAACGACCTTGGCTCTGGTGTCGGTGGATCCCTGCGTGGGGCATGCTGCTGTCCTGGCTGATGCAAAGGCTGGGACATGAGCAGGTTAGCAAAGCTCTGGCGAGCCCAAAAAGCGACCGTTGATGTAAAAAAAATCTTTGGTTTCCTTTTGTCTTTGAGTTGCAGGGGAAGCAGGAGGGAGAAGGATGCTGCAGCAGGGGATGCTGCACGTGGGCAACGTGCTTTTATCAAAATTCACGTGTCTCAGGGGAAGGTGTATCTGGCCAGAGCTGAACATGCTTTGGATGGTGGTTTTGTTTTTCCTTCTCAGCAAAATTGAAAACTGCTTGCTGATGGATGAAAATGTAACATCAGCACCTCCTTCCTCAACCTGCCTGGGGAAACTGTTTCACCCTGTGTGGGGAGGAGCTGGGGCCCTGGAGACCCTCGGTGCACAGTAAAGGTTGGGGGTTGGATCAACACCTTCCTCCTGGTGCCTTGGGCTGCAGATCAGCTCTGGTTCATCCTGGGTGGGTGAGAGGCATGGGGCCAGCAGAAGAGACATCATGCGATGCTTTGTGGCCCTTGCAAGCAGCATCTAATGGTCCGTAGAGGGTCTGCGCTGGGATGGAGGGACCAAGCTGGGCTTTGTGGGTGCCCAACATTCTCGATCATCGCAGATGCCACCTCCTGCCCTGTGCTGTTGCCCCCAGTCTCAGCAATCACGGCTGCTTTCCACAGCCCCAGGAGCCAGCTAAGACCTTACGGGCTCTCTGCTGGGGGTTTGCTGCAGTGGGGGATGTTAAACCAGGGTTTTTTGATAATGTAGCTCTTGGATTATCTGCTTGTGGGTCTAGTGGCCAGGCAGCAAGGCTGGTGATTAGTTACAAGGGTTTTGGGAGGGGATTAGGGTTTCCTCAAAGCTTGGGCTTGAGTTTCATGCTGAGTGATAAGAATTGGGGATAGGTCGGGGCTGGATGTGGACATCCAGCGAGGGTTATGTAGGACATGGTCCTCCTCTGGCTCAGGAGTGAGGTGACAGCACCTGGGTGATGGGAAGGAGAAAATATCCATGTTTGCCCTGGTCCTCTCCTGTGGGTACTGCTGATGGGTTAGATGGGTGTTTGGCCAGACCCTAAGCAGCCATCACATAGGTCCCAGGTCCCCTGGAGAGCCTGTGCTTGGGTAGCTGGGTGCTGGGAAGAACTGGGACACGGCATGCTCTGACTCTTGTGCTCCTGGCAGTGAGATCCTGGGGATGGGGCAGAGGGAGGGGAAACCACTGCAGTTTTGAGGTTCCAAATGAGGTCTCATTCCTCCCCTCTGCCCGAGCCCTCCTTTAATGGGAACACGCGGTGAAACAAGAGCTGTTAAAGCTCTCCTTGCGCTGGGGCTTTTGATCAGGGAAGTATTAATTAAGTTCGAAAGCAAAGGAGAAAGACTAATGAAGGGGAGATCAAAGGGAGCGGCGAGGAGGCTGAGTTCAAAACCAGAGCTTACCGTGGGGGCTGCTCTGCAGGGACCTCTCCCAGGATCTACCGAGAAGGTCCTTGCCCTCATCTGGACTGTCGAAGGTGATAGGGCATCCATCAGAGGCTGATCGCCACCAGGAAGCTCTCCATGGTGTGACCTTGGCTCCCAGCCATGTTAATCATAGGATCAGAGGAGTGATTATTAATTATTTAACTGGAGGAAGGGCATGAGGCTTTGCAAGTCTTGGTTTGCACTGGCCCAGAAACATGATGTCGGCTCCAAGGAGGCTGTGCAGCCCACAGGCATTGGGCATGCCCTGGGGAGGAAGGGGACCAAGGGATTGGGGAGAGGTTAAGCTAAAAGACACAACAGTCACAAGAACAAAAGGCAAAAACCCAACGGGGAATATATTTATGTTGGAAATGTGGAGAAAATGTACAGAGGATGGACGGATTGGCAAACATGTAAGGCCACCGCGATGGAGAGGTGCTCCTGGGGACACTTCCTCGCTGCTGGGGACTGGGAGCGGGTATTGCCTGATAATTCATTTGCTAGTTGGTGAAATAAAAAGGCAAATATTTGCCTCAATGAATTGTATCTGGCCATGGGGGCCAGCTGAATAACAAACCGCTTACACACAGATATTTTGTCCATTAGCCGAGAGGAGCTGTTGGCAGTGTAACCTACTGGGGAAGATGATCTGACCAGCACTGGGAACTCCTGCAGGCAGGAGCCATTCAGAAGGGTGATATTCTGGGGTCATCTCCAGGTGTTGGGCTTTCTCACTGGTAGATGTCTACTTCCCCAGCCCTGGCCCTCCCATCACAGGTATCTCATGTTTCTTCCACCCCCTGTTCCACCTCCCTCATCCTCCATTTCCCCCCCGTTGCCTTCATCCCTCCTGAGCTTCCCATTGCAGAACATGCTTTGCCTTTAATCAGAAAGAGGCTCCTCCCTGATGTGTCTTAAATAGTTTGTTGTCTTGGGCAGGCAGGATTCCCCCAGGAGCTGTATATTTTTAGTGCCCGACATTGTTTTAATCATAGCGAGGAGTGCTGCTTGGCAAATATTATTTTGGGATGTGCAAAATTAGCGATCCTGCTGTCAGGGAAGAATTGGACGGCGGCTAACAAGTTTGGAAGCATGAGCTGGGTGGAGGATCCACCATGAAATTAAAGCAGCTTTGAATTTTCCCTCTTCCATGAAAACTTTATCTGTTTTTGTGCCCTGGGCTTTTATCAGGGGCAGACAACCCAGTTCCCCGATACTTTTTGCAGGACCTCGTTGATATGTGTCTGGGCACCCTGATGGCTTTCTTCACCAGCTGTTTCCCCATGCCTCAAGTCCTGCAGGATTTATCTGGGTCCTCCGACTGGCTTTGCCTTAACCCATGGGGCAAAGGGCTGACCTGATCCTGTATGCCATGGAGCTGAGCAGAGGATGGCTTTGCCTTCTGAGGGGTCTTTGGTTGTTCTTGCAGCTGGGCAGCTCTGCTCTGTCAGACCCTCGTTGAGTTGGTCTCCTCCACCTCTTGAGTCTTAGGAGACTTTGCTGAAATGTTGGGTTGTTTCTGTCCTGCTTCCTGAGAGTCCATCCACGTCATGTTTTCCAGGCTCTTTTGGATCCAGGAGTGAGGATCCTGGCACAGTCTCTGAATGCTGCAAGGATGGGTTGGAGGGATCCCATGGGTTACGGGGGCAGGAGAAGGGGTTGAGACTCCTTTGCTGGGCTACTGGGAAGGTGCTGGGAGTGGGAGAGCTGCTGCAGCCACCTCCTGTATCCTCCCAACACCCCTGACTCTCAGCAGTGATTGCGGAGCAATCCCCAAACCAGAGGGGCTGCACAGCGACGGGAGCTGGGAGCAGAGTAGAGAGGAGAAGGGGCTTTCTGGTTAACACCAATGATGCCGTTTGATCCTCTTTGCTTCCTTGAGTTTAAACATTACTTCACTGGAAGCAGCAGCAATCAAGGCAGGGAGCTGCTTCTGGCCTCTTGCAGCCGTGGCTCCCGCATGTGGAGCAGAGTGTGGTGGGTTGGCACAAAAAAAAGAGCAAATATGGGGCTTTTGGAGCTGTTCTGGGGGTTCCTGTATCTTGACCCCAACCCTGGGTGGGTGAGTGGTTGTGGCTGGCTGGCAGCCAGCTCCAGACCTGCTTTTCTTCTGGGGCTTGCTCTCTCATTTCTACCCAGCTGCTGATTGTCTGGACAATTTGTACACTGGTGTGTCCAGCTCTGGGCTGAAAGTGCCCCAAATGAGAATCAGCCTGATCTTAACAGATTGCAGGTCAGATTGATGATGCTTCAGCCTTGCTGGGGGCAGCTGCAGGGTGAGCCCCTCCTGAGCACTAGTAGTTTTTCAGAAGTTGGGGTTGTGGGGTTGTTTTTTTGCCAGTGATGACAAACTGTAGTGTTTACCAGCTGGCAAGAGGGTTGTTATCAGCATGGGTGACAGGTCCCTGAAAGCCCTCAATTGCCCCTAGCCTGCAAAGTGACCTTTGTGGGTGCCAGCCTGGGGTGCATGTTGGTGTCAGGGGTTCCCCAGCTTGGTTTCCTCTCCAGGTGCTCCCCAGGGCTGGCTCTGCTGGGGTGATGATGCTCCAGACTAGGAGGTATATGTAGAAGGGCCAGGGTGGTTTGCATCTTCTATGACTGGGCATGGTGGTCAGCAGTGAGGCATCATGGCCATGCAATGGCAAGTGGCTGAGGTGTCTCCCCCTGCACCTTCTTGTCTCAGGCTCCTGGCTGGAACAGCTTGTTTCAAGCAGGTTTTGCACCTCGTTGTGAAAAGTGGATGCTGAGTAGTGTATAGCAGTGTACTCTGTTCTTGGTAATTACTCTTCTAATAATTTGCATAAATAATCCTTTTTTTATTGCTCATTTATAAATGACTTATTGGGACAACCCTTCTTTGGAGTGCCTGGGTTCAGCACGAAGGGCCCAGCATCAGATTTCTCCTCTTAGACTCAGTGAGTCTGGGCTTGGTGCTGGTTTGCCACTGGTTGTAGTTCCTCCGTCTGTGACTATAGAGCCTTAAGGATGACCTGCATCATCTGATGCTTACCCTCAGATTTAGAAAGCCCACAGGGAAAGAGGCTAAAGAGGTAACTGTGGCAACCATGCCCTGAGGATACTGCCTGGAGCCTGCTCTGGAGGCTTTTGGTGGAGGAACAGGACCTGCACCCTGTGTTTTTTTTATAGTGTGGGTTCCTCGCCCTTGGCTCCTTCCTGTCCAGAGAGTTTTGCATCTTCATGTCTCAGCAACGGTGCTGGGAAAGCCCTGAGCTGACCACGTGCCTGGGGGAGCATCACCTTGTGCTTGGAGGTGAGGGATGCTGTGTAATCCCATCCCAAAGGGCTGCCCTTCTGCTGGCCTCACAGTGAGGCCCCTGCTCCCTCCTGCCCCTCTCGCTGCCTTTCGCATCTGGAGAGGATGGCTTTTTATTACAGCAATTTCCCTCTATTGCATAGCCAGCGCTGGGGAGAAGTGCTTTTGAAATATAATTTGTGCATTAGCTCCAGAGCTCACTTGCGCTTAAGTGATGCTCTTGCTGGGGAAATGAAGGGGTTTAACAGCCCCGAGGATGGATGCAGAGCCATCTGCATGCAGCCGAGTGAGCGCCTGCCCAGCCTGGAGCTGCCTGCGAGTGAACGGTTCCACTTGCAGCAGGGGTGAGCTTGTCCTGGGTCTTGCCTCCATGCACTGTAACCAACCCTTCACCCTAGGCCACCAGCCCTTGGAAAGTCTTCATACCCTTAACGCGAGGCTCCAGGGTCCTTGGCACCTCTCTTGGGGCTGCCACAATGTTTTGGAAGCTGGTGCTGGTTGCACCACTGATAGATGCAATGTCAGATTTCCTGATTTCAGATATTTTTAGAGCACCCAGGAAGCCTGTTTGCATTTCTGGGCAATGAGCAGGTGTTTTCCATGCAGCTCCTCAACCCTTTCTCATCTGCTGCCCTCCCCAGTGGCACTGAGGAGGCCAGCTTGTTCAAACAGATTGGAGTGGAACATTATTTGTAAAGGTCCTTGGCTGCAGCAAGGGAGAATGGGGAATGACATCGGGGACTGGCACAGCATGGAGCCACCTGGCATGGGACGCTTGAGACAAATGATGGTTTTTTGCAGGGCTTGGCTCTTTCTGAACGAAACAGCAGGACTGTGTGGTGACCCCCATGGTCCCTCTGAGCTGGGAAGGTGGGCTAGGTGTGCAGCGATGCTGGGCTGCCCTCAGAGCCCATGGGGGGGGTCAGGACATTGGGATCTGCTCTTGGCTTGATGGTAAGCCCACATTTACCCTTGCGGTGTGGTTTCTCTGTGTTTGTGTCGTTAGGGTAACCTGCCTCCCAGGAGGCTGTGGGGAGGATTTGGGAATGAGTGCTCCCAGAGCATTGCATAACTGTGGGCTCCTGGGCTCCTGAGCCGTGCTCTACAGTCCCATCTCAAGTCAAGTCACCGGTTACATCAAGGTACTCCACTATGTCCATGCAACTGGTGCCTTCAAGTAATTTTAAGTCAGGTACCCAACACCCTTCATCTTGCTTAAAGAGCTCTGAAACTTTACTTGCTGGATTTAGTCTGCTCCTGAGAGCACTGATGTCTCCAGAGACCAGTTGGATTCAGTTCAAAGGACGCTACGGATGTGGTGACCAGGTTGTCAGCAATGGAGAAAGGACCTACCTGCAGCGAGATGAGTGATGTTTGCAGCATGGTTTTGAGTGAATGATTGTGTCTGGAGTGCCCATGTCGAGGACAACTCCTGCAGGCAGCAAAGTCATGCTGTGAGCGTCTGGATAGGTCTAGACCTTGCTCTTCCCTAGGCTTTTAAACTTAAAGCTAGAGGGGGAAAAGGGACTGGATTTATGGAGCTGTCCTCACTAAATGACTGTCAAATTCCTAATTTACAAAATGCCTTTTTATATACAGCTCAGATCTTCACCAAGCTAAATTAAAGCTGTTTTTTTAGTGTTTATTGGCATGATTTAGGGTGTGGCAGCTTGCTGTCAAAGCCAGTGGCTGTTAGCACAGTGAACCAAATCAATCTTTCCCTGCTGGAAAGTCTCTGCTGCTGCTGTCTTCTGCTGTTGTGCTCTGAGGTTGGTGAGCACAAGTGCTCTCTGTGTGCCCAGACACCTAAACTCGCATGTTCAGGGCAAGCCACCCTGCACTTCTGCATTTTAATAACGGGACAGAGCTCACCTCTCACCCTCTGTTAATGACATTTCACAAGGTGATATTACAACTAGCTGATTAAACAGAGGGTATTTGAGCTGAAAAATGAAGACAAGTCCTAGACGGTGGCTGCCACTTTCTGCGCAGGGGAAGATCATTTTGTTTTGCCAAGAGGCCATGAAAATGAACCCATGTGCCATCGCCTCGGAGCTGCCGTCCCCTGCTCCCCCATGGTGACCCATCTGCAGCCTGGGTCCACCCCAGCATCACCCCCGAGCATTGGAGGGGGAAAGTTTGCAACCAAAGCTGTGAATCAGGTCCTTGATCTGGAGATGAGACTCATTTTCCTGGGGATGGCACAGAATCAGGGCAGATGCTCTGCACTGGGCACAATGGGGAGCAGAGCTGCTGGGATGTGGCACTGGTCACCAGGGAATGATGCTGCAGGTGGTACTGGGCCAGTTTGCAGTGTAGGTGCCCATTGGATCTGCAGACACTTCGAGCTTGTCCAAAATTCACCAATTAAACAAAAGCCACAATCGCAGAACCATCCTTCGCTGCCGGTTGCTCTGTTTCCAGGGGCAATCTGGGGCAAATGGCACTTTTCCAATTTCCAATTGGACCAAAATGATCAGAGCTGAGAAAACTGTGCACAAAACAACTTCTCTGGGAAGAAAAACAATTATTTTCCCACCCGAAATACATATCTCTGGGTAATGCTAATTGCATATCTCTGAATAATGCTAATTGCACGCAACCTCTGTGAAGACATATGTAGATAATAATACCTCGGTCTTCAAATATCCTCTTCAGAAACCTCATGAATATGACTAAAATGCCTCAATTTTGTCCCTTTAAACACTCCCTGCTTTATCACGAGGCTAATGAGCATGGTGGGGGGCGGAGGGGCCAGCTTCCAGCCGGCGATGTAGGTCGTGCTCCAGTTTTTCTTTCTCCTAAAAGCAGCTGTGGGACCTTCCTCCTTCCAAACCTATTCATGCCCAGACCCACAAATGTAGCATCACAGCTGATGGCACCGAGAAGCGGTCTCATGAATTGAAGAAGCACTGGAGCTCACTGTGAACCTTCTTCAGCCCATGGCTATAGATAACTGTGCTCTCCAGGTATCAGGCTTGGAGGACTTGGCCATGAGTGCTTGCTTTTGGAGAGATATGGGAAGATGGGTTGAGGGATAAGTACTTCTTTTGGGGCTGCTTTTTTGGGGGCTATGCAGAGGGGTAGGACCAGAAGTGCGCTGGCCATCTGGGTAGCCTCTGATATTTGTCCCACATGCATGTCTCCGAATCAAGATCTTTGCTTTTCTAGATGGTCTCAAGGACCTTCCAGAAATTAATTTCCCCACTCTTGTACTCCCCACCCTATTTCTCTCCATGCCCCCAAGCTCCCAGGGATGCTCAGGAAGGTCCCTCACCACCACTGTGGTCCCTTCCTGGCTTCACGAACCTTGCGTGCCAGCCCTGGGGCAGGGGGATGTACAGCTTATATATGGGAATCTGGCTGTCTCCGAGACTGGTAAATATAGCTTCAGCGAGAGCATGTCTGCATGCGTGTGACAGTCTGTGCAGCCAAGCTCTATTTTTAGGAGTGCTGGCAAAGGACACACACACACGCGCGCACACACACACACACACGAATCTAATCACAGCTTCTCCCAGGCAAATGTTCCCTTTCTCTGGGTTTCAAGCCATGCTTATCAATTTCCTCCGCATTGTTTCCTTCCCTTCTTCTCTGATATGACAACCCGCTGCAGGGACGAGGGAGACAACGAGCTTGAATGGAAAAGAAAGTTGACGGGGGACATATCTGGGTAGGAGTAGGGTCTGTCTCCCCATGTTGGGGGATGCTCTTCCAGTCAACAGCCCCATGGGTGGGCTTGGGGGGTGCTCCAGCGGCTGGGTGTCCCCTGGAACAGCTTGGGCTTGGGGGAGCTGGCTGGAAAGGTGAGGAGTGCTGACATGTCCCCAAGATGCCCAGTGTTTGCTTTGTAGGGTGATGGAGGAAGAGTGAGATGCAGGGAGGAAGGCTGGAGGCTGAGTGATTAAAAACAACCATCCTCTGGGCTGTGATTTAGTGCTGTTGGCAGGAAGGGGCTGTTAATTTATTAAGACTTGCAAGACGTCCAGCTTTTTCCCCAGCGTGTTTTCCTCTTGGTGTGGCTCTCCAGGGAGGGACGACATCGGTGATACATCAGTAGTGTGGTCATGGGAGGTCCTGGCATGTATCGAGGCTCGGTCATGCTCTGTGCTGGACAACCCCAAAAACTGCCCAGTGCCTGTGAGAAAGCAGCTTTCCCCAGCTGTGCTGCTCGCAGCTCCCCTTGGAACAAATATTCTGATTTATTTAATTCACTCCAATGGCCGGGGAAGCCACATGTGGTTGAATTTCACAGGGTGAAGACCTCTGGCAGCCCCACATCCGGGGGGTGATAACACCCGTGCCAGGTCCAAGGCATAAATATTTCCATAAGTGATGCACCTCGGCCAAGAAAAGTATATTTTTTCCCCCGGCTGATTTGCAGGCAGTGGCGAGACAAGCTTCCCAGGGTCTCTCCCTGACTCATTAAGTGGTCAGAAGCAATTAATTTAACCCCTCGCTTTCTCCATTTGGGAAGACAAGGGATTATTAATTGCCCTCGGAGGTGGCAAAGACGGATGAAGCCAGTTAATGCTTGTCCTGAGCTTTCAGTGCGGTTTCTGTTTGCTTCAGATAATGAAACTAAACCAGTTTGATCCCCCGAATTCAGCAGAAATCCTGGTGCTTTTAGCTAAAATGTTCCTCGTCCAGCATTAACAGAGCAAGTAAAAATTCATCCTGTTCTAAACAGGACTGTGGTGTGGAGTCTGATTTTGGGGCAAAAACTGCTTTCCTCAGAACAAGCTAAAACCCAGACTTTTTCAGTTGTGTGGCATAAATATATAAAGAATGTTCTGAAGCAGAATTACCTTTTTTGTTTGGTTTTTTTTTTTTATTTTTGGTGAACAAGACCATTGAAATTGTCCTGGCAGATACGTTGGTGCTATGTTCTTTGACAGGACTTTAATTTTTGATGTTCAAATGAAAAGTTTGAAGCTGTTTTTTTCAGGCAGAAAACCATTCTAATTAAAAAAAAAAGCTTAAATAGGCCTTTTTTTTTTTTTTTTTCCTTGAAATTTAGCAGAAAAAGGCAAACTGCGTGTTTGCCAGGCAGTTGGGGTCCGTGAATATTATTTTTTTTTCTCTCCGGGAAAAAGGATGGTGGGGGTGCCCAGCCTGGAAAAGCTATTTCTAATTCCAGGCTTGAACCAAAAAAAGGCATCACAGGAGATATCGGGAAAGAAAATGGCTCTCAGCCGATGTCACCCAAAGGCCCTGTCCCTGCCAGCCCTCTGCTCCTCCAGCTGATGTGCCAAAACCCCAAAGGAATATAATTTCTAAATGGGCTTTTTGCTTTCCTTTACCATTTACCATAAACACAGCTTTTTGTCTCATAGCAAAGATGCACTTTTGCTTTTATAAGCCTGTCTTAAGCACCACTTCTTACATCAATGGCTTTAAATGAAAAAAAGAAAGCTCTTTTGAATACAAATGTGGCATTTACTTCCTTAATGCCTCTCTTGCGCTAAGCTACCTTCAAACCCATCAGAGACACTTTAATATATTGAACAGAACTCCCCTCATTTTGATGCTAATGCAGCATTTCATGCAGATAATGTGCTTGAATCATGCGCTGAAATACATTAAAGGTGAAATCTAGAGCTTCAAGGAACTACTGGTGGCTCAGCTCTCTCCTCCTTCCCCATTTACATCGGCAAGCCAGGCCTTGCCAAGCTCCTTGGCAGGTCCAAGGGCAAGCTTGTCCTATGTAACATGATTAATGACTTTTAATCAATTAAAAAACCCCAAATCACCTGATTTTTTGAATGTCATTTCATTGCGATGGGTTGTTCACTTGTGGGACTCATTGTTACAGGATGCTCTGGAGGACAAAATGGGCTTTGGATGAAAAGGGGCTTTACCAGCTCAGGGAGAAGAGGTCTTGAGGGGCTTTTAAGCATTGTGGTCTGGATTCAGCCTCCAGCATCCCTGTGCCAGGACATGCTAAAAGCCAGAAATGAGTTTTTAAACACAGGAAGAGCATCTCCATGCTCTTGGTTTGCTGCTTGCAAACATGTCCTCTTGGCCTCCTTCAGAGGCAGGAATTGCTGATCCCATCTGGATGTTTTATAATGTTCCTGTTCTCCTGGTGCTTGATAGCATTGGTTGGGTGTGATGGGAGAGAGGGGGCTGCTTCCATTTACTGTCCGGAGTCCAAAGTAATAATAAAAAACCCTCTGAATTTGGGTCAATGTGAACTGAATATTTTTTTGGAGAAAAAAAAATTATTTTTTTAAAGTTTCCATTTTGGGGCAGCAGGTGTCAGAGAACCTGACGAGAAACTTTTCATTAAAAAGAAATTAATTTATTTGTGGAAACCTCATTTTTGTTTTGAAGAAATCAAAGGCACGTTGAGGTTTGGAAATACTTTCAACTGTGCTTTTCTGTGACTGTGTCATTAAAAAACAAAGTCTGATTTCTGCTGAAACTCCTGTGATCTGGGTCTGCAAATGCCTGTGTTCCCCAGAGCCGCTTCCTCAGCCCAGGTGGGACACGCTTGTGTCCAGCATTTACTGCCCTCAACATGGTCTAGTAACCGAATAATCCCCCGCAAAGCTGCTCACTGGTGCAAAGGGGAGCAGGTGGAGGCTGTTCACTTTGCTCTTGCAAATTAGGTTCATTCCTCTTAATTAGTGCCACTCACTAATGAGCAGCCATCCCTTCAGTGAAGCCCAAGGAGGGGCAAAGGGAGGCTGTTAGCCGTATTACATGCCCTGTGGAGCAGCTTAGCATCTTCCCCTTGCATGGAGAAGAAAATATTGATGCAGAGAGCTTCATGCCTGGGGCTTTTTTCTGTTTTCAGCCTCAGGAGAGGGGCTAGTCCCTTTCCTGTCCCCACCAAGGGTGCCATCATGTTTTAGTCTCAAGCTTTTGCTGTTCTTCAGGTGATGACCCCAGTGCAGACATGCCTGGGTGAGCACACTTGCAGCTCCATCACTTTGACCAAGCTAAGGTGAGACCTGATTTGCCAGGGGCATGGGCTGGATGAGACCACCCTGATGGGATAAAGATGGGATCCCCCTGCTTGTGGCTAACTTCAGGGTCCAAACTCAATAGGCTGGAAGGAACACAGGTCTGGAGGACACCCAGGTGCAGGTCCTGGTGATGATGTGACCGCTGTGAATATGTCTTCTGGGGGATCTATAGAAGCAGAGAGGGGAAATGAAACTTCTTTTCACTACTGACACTCTCTTTGCTTTGTGGAAATCATCTTTTTAAAGCAGCTCAGCCCTTGCTGCAGCCCTGTCTTGGAGGCTTTCCAGCAGCTCTGAGAAGAGGTGTGGTCCCTGGTCAACAAGACAGACTAGGCTGGAGGTAGAGCTGTGTGGCTCTGCCTTCCCTTCTGCCTAAAGACAGATCGGTCCAGGTGACGTGACCCATGCCAGAGCATCCCACAGCCCTTTCCTCACTGGCAGGATGACCTCTGTCCCTCTGCCAGCCCAGAGTCCACCCAGAAAGGGTGTAGGGCCACGAGCCCCAAGACTGGAGACAGAGTTCTTCCTGGGTTGAAATGCTCTTGTCTGACACTCCTGGGCATCAGTCCTGATCTGAACCATCGTCTGCCCGACAAACCCATCTCTCCCATTACGATAACTGTTGCTGACATTTCAGTAGCGTGTTTCTTCCCAAAGGGATTCCTCTATCACTTCTCTCACTGCTGAAATGTGGCCACCAGCAAGGCTCGGTACCCGTCCCTCATCCTCCCTTGCTGGCAATCAGGGCAGGGGGGTGCTGCTCAACACATCCCTGGGCAAGGCAGGAAAGAAGTGGGAGAATGGCTCAAAGGGCTGGAAAAGGGGATATTTTGGAAGGGAAAATGTGGGTGAAAGCATGGGGAAGGTCTCCATTGCTGGGTCCCCAGGCAGGCCCTGGGGTGATGTGCGGGTGGAGCATGTCAAAAGGTCACCCCAGACCATGCCATGACTTTTTCCCACATCAATCCATCATTAAAGAATTTAAGTTCTGGCAAAGGTGCACTGCAGCCTCTAGGGTCTCAGTCTGTGCTGGAGCAGCGATGGCAGAGGCAGAGCTTGGCCAGCAAATGGGGCACCCCAAAGGGAGGGGGTCACAGGGTCTGGCTGCCCCCCAACCTCAGCAGGAGGGTTGGGGCAGATGATGGGCAGTTATCAAGGGAGCTGGTGTTCAGTGTTCCTCCCCGAGCCAGCTCTCCCAGGCTGATGCATTTTCTGTGTCCTGGATCTGCTCCCTGTCCCTGTTCACGCGTCTTCTCCTTACATATGGCACCCTAGCTCGTGGCTGTCCTCCTGCCACTGAGGCAGATGGGTACGAGCCAAATGCACGGAAGGAGCCTGGACTGGACAGAGAGATGGAACTTCCTTCCCCAGGCCAACCTCATGTTTAGGAGAAGGGCTGCTCTGTCACCGCAGGAGGTGGTTGAGGGAGTGCGCGGCGTTCAACAAATCCTTTCTGACAGCCGGGAAATGCCATGGCCTTTGCGATGGAGCTGAGCTGACGGGTGGCACTGCTCCCTCGGTGGGTTGAGCCTCTTCTTCCAGTGCTGCTTGGCGGGGACTGTGCCCACGGCGGCGTGATGCTCAGAGCTGGAGTTAGCAAAAGCAAGCTTTGACCCCTTGAGAGGGGCTTGGACCCCTTGGGGACTCCCTAGAGCTCTCTTGGAGGGGGTTTGCACTTTTGCATGCAGGGTGCAAGCTACACCCATAGCTTGTTGTCCTGTTTTCAAGCCATATTGCTGGTTTTATCCCCTTTCCCCAGTTGCATGGTGCTGGATGTGGGTCCTGAGCCCTCCACCACTGCCAGCTCACCTGGTGCCAGGTTCAGATCCTGTGTCTCAGTGGACCTGAAGCAGCAACTGCTGAGACTCATGTGGTTTTGCATGAAGATGGAGATCTCAGGGCTTTTTTGAGCACCAGCGAGAGGCTGGGCAGCTGGAGAGCATTGCTTGCCGTCCAGAGTCCTAGTTTGGTGCAGCCTTCAAGGGTCCTCCTCTCCATGAACTGTGCAGGGTGGCATCAGCTGGCCACTGAGGCAGCCACATCAGGGCTGGGAGATCTTCCCCCAGCAAATAATGGGGTTCTCAGCCAAGCATCCCCCTTTCCTGGGATGAGCTGAGCCCCTCTGCCCCATGCCCAGAGCTCTGCTTCTTCACACCCTCACCAGGACCACTAGCTGAGCTCATTTCCCCAATTAAACATTATTAGTCCTTCAGCAAAGGGAGGAGGGAGGCAGCGAGGAAGGGTTTTTATTGGGAAGTCATTTGTTCCTTAATTGAATTGCTCCCGTTAACAGCGGCAAGAAGAGGAACAAAAAGCCAAACGGGAGGTAAAGGCATTTAATTCACTTCTGCTCGAGAGGAGCTAATATTAATAAACTTCTGGATGAAGGGATTTGCAAGGGTTTGTTAGAGGGATTAACTCCAAAATGGTGATTAGATTTCCCAGAGTAAACTCCCTGACAAACAAGGGAGACGATGAGATGCAGATGGCATCCCCAGGAGGAGCAAGGTCCCGCCCAGCTGCCAGACCCATTGCATGGAGGAGCAGCTCCCTGCTCCAGGGTAGGGGACTTCCTCTGCTTTTACCCCAAAATCAAGCAGAGATGATGTCTTGGGTCCTTTCTAAGCGGGCCTTGACATCGCTTACTGCCAGGACCCTGCAAACCTGAGTTTGGATGGAGGTGGCACCGTTTAGAGGGACCATATGGACCAAGGAGCAGAATCTGGGAGTTGCGTGGGTGCCCATCCTCATGGTGGTCCCACCACCCAGGTCCCATCCTGGGGAGAGATGCTCAGAAAAGCCCGGCTGTGTCCATCCATGCAGCTTTTTCTGCGAGCACAATAAGTTGGCATTGGTGTTTCAGGGGTGTGGGGGGCACTGGGTCAACTTTCACCCTTGTGGGAAGTGAAGGAGGAACTTCTGAGATCTTTCATCTTGCCTTTTTGTTTTCTTTCTAATGAAATGTTTTGTTTCTGCCACCCTGGCACATTGCCTATTTCAAAAAACAACCGGTTTGACTTTTTCCTTTTAAATTATGTTTTTTTTAAAATTTAAAAATGGGTCTGAATAAAGGATATAAAAGCCTGAAATAGCACAAGCACCTGCCATGCTGGGGCAGAGAAACACACATCGTCCTGAGGCAAAGAAAATATTTCTGCTTGTCCTCAGCCCATTGTTTTGCTCTGCAATTTTGTGGAAGCTTTCTACAAAAGTTTCTGTTTCAGATCAACCCAAATATTTTTTATTTCCCCCATAAAGTGTTCGGTTTGTTCCCTGAATGAACTATCTATGTTTTACCTGCTCCATGTAGAGGCAGACACCTTCACCTGTACCTTCCCTCCTTCCTCTTGCAGAGCCCAGCTGAAAAGCATCACTACCAGAGGGCTGATTTGGATGGAGCCCTGCAGCCCGCCATGCTGCGTGTTCAAACCCTGCTCTTCAAGCTCCCGCCGCCCATCCACCCACCATCTGCAGCAGCGCCACCACAAGCCATAGGAGCACCTATGAGGTTTTCTGAAGGTGTGCCCGCTGAGGTAGGTCTGTGCAGAGTTCCATGCTATGCTCTTGCAAGGACCAAGCGAGGGGAAATCCACCCTGAATCTCAGCCAGGGTTGCCAGGGTTGAAGGAACGGCCTGTTTGCTGCCCTCAGTTGCGATCAGGTTGCTTTGCAGATACTGAGAACGAGCGTGAGACCCTCTCTGGTTCATGGTGGGCTCTTAGGAACAGGCACATCTGCTCAGTGAGGCAGGAAAAAACCAAACGCTAGTCCAGAGGTCAGGGTCAGCTGCATGTTGACGGTCTTCAAAGTGCTGCTTGCGTGGTACAATGATTAAGCATCCTTTAGCGCGTGGAGGCACCCAGCCGTGTGAGCACTTCGGAAACAGCAGCCTAGCCATTTTTCCCCTAAAAGGGTGGAAAATTGATGCTGTTCCCATTTCACAGATAGAAAAAAGGGGTCCAGAGCAGCCGAGATGATCCAAAACAGAGATGCCCAAGTCTGCTGCTGGGCTGCCCAGCCCTGGAGATGCCCATCAGAACAAACCCCGCTGCAGTTGAACAGCTACGTCCCAGCATCAATGGGCCATCTGAGCTGTTTTGATTTCATTACACACACTTGTTTCCTTAAAGTGGAATATTTAAGAAGGGAGGGAGGGGGGGGAAAAGCATTTAGAGGGTTGCTATCAGCCTCCAGGCGTCAAATTTTATCTGCTTCAAATTATTATGATCAGATAGGGAATGTTATCTGAGGTAGCGCTGCTTTGGTGCCTTCCCCCCTAATTCCTGCCTCCACCCGCTGCTCCTGACAGCCTGAGCTTAAAACCCACGCTGAGTTTATGAAAAAGTAAACAAAAAGCCAAAACCAGCAAAAACCCAGTCCTTGCAGGGAGCTGGGGGTGCTTGGCCAGGGCAGGGGCGAGATGGCGAGTGTGAAGAAGGGGTTTAGTCCTTGCTCTGCCCTGGGGGTTTGGGGACATTGCTTTTTCCCCGGGTATCAGTGATGCTTTAGGGATGAAGCTGGAGAAACACGATTTAGAGAGGACAGGATTTACCATTCCTCTTTCTCTGCTGCATCCTGGATTTATTAGTCTTTCTAATGCTTTCAAATCACCCAGAACAAAATGGTGGTGGTGTTTTTGTAGGGTAGAGCAGAAACCTTACCCTTCTGGGATGGGAAGGTGTCCCAATCTCCTGTCTGAATATTCATCATTCCCAGCTTTATCCAACAGGACAAGTCTCCTTTCTCCTTCATAGCCTGTCCTCTCGCTCATCCTCTCCTTTCTCCTTGCTCTGCTCTTCTCGGTGCTCGGGAAGCCTGGAGAAGGAGAGTCCTGGCAGTGAGGATGGTTTATAGCTGATGAGGTCCTTTGGGGAGCCACGGCCAGAGGCTCACAGTGGGGACGCAGGGATGGTACGGTCGCTTTTTCAGGATGCTCCTGCATCACTGGAGATCAGCGTCTGCTGGCTCTGGGGGTGCAGTGGCTCAGGGGGACAGGCAGCTGGTGTCTCACAGGCAGGTGTTGCAGGATCCTCCATAGGAAATGGCCTCAGTTTGCTCCAGCAAGGATGGGGGGAAAGTAGTGCCCTCCCCAGTCACCCCCCATGGCAGCCATGGCCCCCCTCCTGTGCTCACCGGTACCCCCCTTACCCATCCCCAGAGATCCCGAACGGGCGGCACCACATCCTGACCCATGCGGTTTGCAGGATGTCCTCAGCAGCTCCTGCTAGCCCTTGTGCCGAGGGTGTCCGCATCTGCCACCCACTTTTGTCCCCAGTGGCTTTGGTGTATGGCTTTGAGGACTGGGGGGGTGTCTGGTCCCGTCCTGGGTTCTCCCAGGGATGCTGCCCTCTCCCAGCATCCCAGACCTCCTGGCTCAGCAATCTCTGGTTCATGGGGCCAAAGGAGAGCCTTTTCCAAGGCTCCTTTCTCCCCAGAGATGTATTTAAATCCTCTCCACGTGCTAAAATGATGCTGCCAAATGACAGGAGCGTGTCCCGGGATGAAGGTAAGGGCACTGCATGTGTTTCTCCATCCCAGAGCAGGCAGGGTGGAGGGTTATAGCTGCCTCAAACCTGCAGCGATGTTGGAGCCTGCCAAGCAACCTTGCGACTGTTTTTTTTATTAGATCACAACTCCAGTTGATAAAGATAACTTGACTTAATGCACTTCGACTTCCGTGAGGCGTCTGAGTTAATCGTGCATCCCAGCCTGATAAAAATCCAGCACCGCACCAGCCCTGTGCAGCCCATGTTAAATGGATTAAAAGCCAGTTAATGGAGAGATCATTGGTGTTGCTCTCTGCTCTTTGCTATATTTGTCACTGAGCTGAAAAATGATATAAAATAAGTGGTGGACATATTTGCAGATGCTGAAATGTGGTGGAGCAGAAAGGGGAAGCAAATAACCCATTAAATAGGGATGGCCCTGGCGGTGTAGAGGGCTGGGGCTCTGCTGAAATCCATCTGCTGTTGTAACGCCACGGCAGACCTGGAGATGTTAAGGACAAACAGGAGCGGATGTGATACCTGTGTCCCCAAAGAAGGGCCTCAGTGATGGGATAAGCAAGGCTGGAGGTGCTCACAGGGAGAGGAATGGCATATCTCAAAGCAGATGGTCTTCAGGTGGGAGCAGCAGCATCTCCCCAGCATCCATTACCCATTAGTGGTGCTGGTGGGGAAACTGAGGCACGGTGCAGCCCCACAGCATAAGGGCTGCATGGGAGATGGTTTCTCCAACCCAAATTCATGTAATACACCTGCTTTTTATTTCTTTAAGGGGTGTGGATCCAGGGCTGCCCCTGGGGCTGAGTCTTTCCGTGTCCCTGCACAGTGGTGGATGCTGAAGCTGAGCGCTCGTTCTGATCCTCCACTTCTCTTGTTTCCTGACCCTGCCACCCTGAATTGTTGGAAAAACACCTCTTAATTGTCAGCTGCTCACTTTTCTGCTAATTAACCACCTTGCAGGCATTTAGTAAATGATGCTCTTTGTTCATAATTACCAGGAAAAGGTGATTCCTACCTCCCAGAAGCAAACTAATTTTCACCTACCGGGAAACATATTTTCTTTTTTTTTTAAATTTGGTGGGCTGAGAGAGCCTGGCCATTTTATGGAGAGGCAGGCTCAGCTCTGGAGGGTGGTCTGATCCTGCGAAGTACTGTTTACAGATTCAGGGGCTTCCTTTGTTTTTTCCGGTTCCTTTGGAGAACCTTGAAGTCAGCCCAAGGGCTCCACTAGCTCCGGCTCTCAGGCTGCCTGCAGACCCTTGCTGCAGGTTTCCCCTGGTTTAATCATGTGGCATCTCCATTTAATTTTATTTAGGTCCTCCCTTGGGTTTTAGGGTTCATTTTTGGGTGTGTAGGGGGGAGGCATCATTCCCCTGGTGTGGTCCTTGCTTAGCTGAGCTCCTGTGTCAACTCCCTGCATTGCTTGCACCCATGCAGCAGAAGGGGAAACTGAGGCATGAGGCCAGGAGCACCTGGCTGGGTGGCACCTGGTCGGTGCCTGCTTGGGGGAGCAAGCAGCAACCCAGCCCTGATGCTGGGGTGGGGGATGGATCCGGCCCCGGGGCTCTGCTGCCCCAAAGGGGAACGAAACCCCCAGGGTCTAGCGAGGCAGGCAAGCCAGCACTGGGAATTACACTGACCCGACACAACTCATTTCATTTGTAGTCCCCTGCAGCAGCTTCCTCCAGCACAGAGCCACCAGCCCCGTTCCCAATGCTGCCGTCGCATCGCCAATCGATATTCCCCATCAAAAACTTGGCGGTGAAGCCGAGAAGTTATTTCCCCTCTGCAGAACTGCCCGCGGAAGAGCCAAGTTCAGCCTTTCTATAAATAGCCCCGGCTGCAGTCACGGTGTTGTCACCAGCTCGCGTGCCACGCGGTCCCTGCCCCTGCGCCCGGCTTTGCTAATTCAGCACGTCAGCTCGCACGCCAGATCAAATGATGTTAATCCTTCATTTCTGAGAGCCTGGGCCAGCCTGGCTTTAGTTTCCCATCCAAGGCATTTGCACAGCTTTTGCACCCTTTGCAGTCGGTGGCCATCACCTCCTTGTCAGGCCTGGTGAGCAAGGTATTTCCAGTGATCCAGAAGGAAAATTTCCCTTTCCCTTGCAGTCTTCCTGCACAGTGTTTGCATGAAATATTGAATTTTAGAGTGCTTTTCCACTTGGGGAAAGTAAAGTGTTGGAGTGGCTCCTCGCAGCAGCATCCTCCACGAGGAGCAGCATCCTCCACGAGGAGCAGCATCCCTGGTGCTAAAAAAGGTGAAAAAGGTACATTTAAACACACCCAGCCACAGATCCCTTGCAGATGCCAACACTGCAGGCCCCAGGCTCTGTCACATGATGTTGTCCAGCCCAAACCCTTTCCCGTGGGGCTTGCAGAGCCTGCCCCGTCCTCCTCCATCACCCACCGGCTCCGTACCATGGGCTAACCACTTCCCAGGAGGGAAGGTTGATGGGAGAGGCTGTAACTCCACTGGTGCTCCCCAAGCCGATCTTCAAAAGTGCTTTGAAGTTGGGGAAATCAGTGAGAGTTTTTATTTCTTTCTTATTTTTTTTCCTTGGGTACTAAACTTTAAAAGTTCAGTTTTTAATAAGGAAGGAGCTCCGCGGCGGCGTTCATCAAACGCTGCCGGCCAGCGGGACTTGGGAGCAATGGCTGCGCAAATGAGAAGGGAGATTGAAAAGCCAAGAAAAAAAAAAAAGGGAAGAAATTCCCTCGGATGAGGATTGAAATGTCTCAGGGTGAAACTGTCCCCTCGCCATGCGACCTGTCCGATCGTGTGGGGACACCCCTGCTCTGCCAGGCCAAAGAGACCCAGCGAGGTGGTGGCAGAGTCTTTGTGAGTATTAGGAGGGTTGCAAAAAAACCTATAAAATATTTAAAATATATATTTTTCATATTTAGATTTTGATTTAGAAAGAGAAATGTTGCTTGTCAGACACTTTTAATGGTTACTCAGATATAACTCACATCTTTTTCCCAGTGAAAGCACCCAAATAGAGCCAAGGATCCATTTAAATTACAGGCAGGACAAAACATAGGAGGCTGCTCCAATTTAATAATAACCATAATATGGATGTTACTCTCCAGGCTTTGTCATGCAATAGCTTGTATTATTAAATTCTTCACACCCTGGGCTGGTTTTATTCTGTAAATTCAGTGCTGAGGTTGACAGGCATCCTGGAGACGAACATCTTCCTGGGGTCCACCCCGGGGCGAGGGCTTGGCGGGTCCCCCTAGACTCAAACAATGCGTTTTGGGCAGCCAGCACCCAAAAATGAGAATAATATTAGAATAATATTAACCCTGGAGATATGCGCTGGTCCCTCCCCAGCGAGGTGATGGGAGCAGTGCTGCTTGGTGGTTTTTTGGGGAGTTCTGGAGGAAGCAGGGTGCTCTGCAAACATCCGTCTGTCCCGTCCTCCCTTCCACAAGGTTATTCTACTGCCCGGTTTTAATCAAATTTTGGAGAGAGGTTGGTATCGCAGGGGTAAATGGGTCTCGGGCGCTGCTTATTTGCAGCAGGATAGCTGCAAAGGAGGAAACTGGGGGGGGTGGGAGGTGCCCAAAATGACGTGCCTGAGCCTTTTCCACTGGCCACATCAATTCAGGGCTGGGAAACAGAGATTACAGACTCCTGCTGGTGTTCAAAAAACTGGTGGTCACACATTTTTGATTCAACAGGGACAGAAAAAGTCACTTTAGTAGGGAAAAGACTTGTCCATCATCTGGTCCGGTCCCTGGCTCGTGCAAGGGCTTTTGGCATCCCTTGGCTTTGCCTTTCTGGATGCAGACCCAGGCTTGTCCCACTGCCATGACATCCATGTTGGTGCATTCAATGTCCTAAAATTGAGCCTTCTAACTAGGTTTTTCTAATTGCTGCTGCTGCTATGGCAGCTGGGATGGGCTTCGGGCAGGACCCCAACCGCCAGCACCTGTGGGGTGCTGCTGTGGTTTGTTAGAGGGCTGGGAGAGCTGGGGGCAGCTGTATTTTTGGGGGAGCTGTAGTGCTACAAGGGTCCCAGGAATGTGTGTCCTTGCAGGGACCTTCCCCCTACCATGTGCCATCACAAGTCCCCTAAAATTAGGGCACCGTGGGGTGTAAATGAGGGTGGGGTGCTGGCTGTCATGGGGGGACACGCTGGGTTGAGGGGGGCTGTGGGGTTGTAGGCTGCTGGGCAGCCCCAGCGGTAGCCCTACCCTGGAAAGGGATATCTCCCTTGGTGGCTTCTGGTGGTGCTGTGTGCCACTGTCCCCACAGAGGGGAAAGCTCTGATGCAAGGGGACACTCTGAGCCTCCCCTCCAGCCCCCCCCGGGTGTGGGTTAACCACATAATCTGCTTTTCTCACTGTCTGGGGGGGGGTGTCTGAAGCCCTTAGAGAGCCCTTTGGTACTGCTAACATCCCCCTGGGGAGTGGGCTGGGGTCAAGCATCCCCAAAGCGCGGCTCCTGCCAGGCATGGGGGCTGCTCAGCACTTCTGGGGCACAGCTCTCTTTGCTGGGATGTGGGAACTGGACCCCAGGATTGGATCTGTGGGATGGGGATCCCTGCCCAAGCGATGCCTGCTGGGCTGAGGGAGTCAGGATGGGTCCGTGGGTGATGATCCCCTTTGTCAGCCCGACACCCGGGGTGTTCCTGGTCGTGCTGGGTGCCGTGTCGCCACGGCAGGGGGGATTCGGGGTGGGCTACAGGGCAGGACCTGCCTGCAGGCAGCACTGGGATGAGGGGCCAGGCTGGCTCGGACTGAGCAAGTGGCAGGACAGAGCCTGGCCCCTCACCCGTTAGCGTCCTGCTGCAATGAACTGGGGTACCGGTGGTCACCCCCATTTTGAGGCGGAAACCCCTCTTTGCTGGCTGGGCTTCAGAGGATTTAATTAATTCCCTGTAGACCTTCCAATGAAATAGGGGTCCCCAAAACCATGACCTGAGGTAGATGTTGGAGCTTCATGTCCCCCCCAGCTGTGTTTCAGCCCTGGCGGGGGATGTGATATCCCATGGGGATGGGAAGGAGGGACAAAACTGCCTGCACTGCTCCCCTGCCCGCAGCTTAGGAAGGCTTGAAAGAAAAGCAGAGGGTGAGAACGGAGCTGGCGCAGGGCGAGGGGGGAATTATCAGGCCAGTGGTAGAGAGTTTCAAATAAAAAAGCCAGGGCTTGAGGAGATAAGATCAAAGACAGCACTGGTGATGCCTTTGAGGTAGGAGCAGACGCAAAGAGAGGGAAAGAGCCCATCAATTAAAAAAGTTTATGGTCCAGCTTCCTAATTACTCTCTCCTAATAACATAATCTGTTTGCAATACTGGGTAAATGGCTGTAAGAGCTCAGGCAGGTGGACAGGCATCCCAGGCACTGTCCCCCCCTGCTTTATCACCTAGGAAAACCTGAAATGATTTTGCAGCATGAGATGATCGTAGCTTTAATTAGTCTTGCTTTTTCACGACATTTTAATCTTCTGTCTGGATTTGCGTACATCTCTCTTAAGTAAGCGGCTTTAAGGACGGGGAGGTGGGAAAAACACGTTGGTGTGGTTCAGAAGGAGGAGTGGGAGCTCAGACTTCTGCTTTGAGTTTGTCCTGGTCTTTGCTGAGCCATCTCTTGGATGCTCTGCTTTCGAGGAGAGGGAAGAAACCAAACCAGCTGGTTCATCTTTACCCAAGAAGATGCTGGCACCGGCTCTCCAGAAAGCAAGGCTTGTTTTTCTTCCCATCAGGTTGAAAAGCCTTTAATTCAGTTTAATTAAATATATTTTGCATCCCACCTGAGCAGGCTCTGCAGGGGAACCCCCAATAAATTTTCGGGATGCGGGAGCCTGGCTCTGTCCTTGCCATCCATGTGTGACATCCAGGAGATAAAACCATCCTGGGACCTGGAGAAGAGCCTGTCCTGGAGGCTCTGGCCACAGAGATCTGCCTGCTTTAGGTTAAAAACAGGGGGGAGAAGGGATTAAACCTTTCAGAGCCAGTTTAGGGGGTTCAACAGGAGATGTAGAGGATTTTTAGGTCATGGAGGGATGGCTTGATGCTGCAAGCCAGTGATGGCCCCATGCCAGGACCTGCTGCAACTCCTGCACTGGCTTGGAGGGGAGATTCAGACAGCCTGAGCATGTACCCGAACTGGTGTTGTTTTGGCCAGGGAAAAAAAATAAAACAAAATAAACCCCCCAGGCTTAAGAGCTGAGGCAGAAGCAGAGCAGCGTTACCACGTACCTTTCAGTGCTTTCCGAGTGAAAACAGGTTTCCAAGGTGTTTGGGAAATGTCCAACCAAGAAGACCATCCTCTTCAGGAACATGTCCCCATGTCCTTGATCCCTTCATGGAACAGAAGAGCTGGTTGTCTGCGTGGGGGAACGCTGGGGAGGCTTTTTTGGATGCAAGAAACCTGTGTGCCTGCAAGTGGCTTCAGGGTTTTGTTCATGGACCAGCCAAAATCTTGCCAGCATCTCCAAGGGCTGGAGTATTTTGGAGAATTGGAGTATTTTCATCATTTAATCACTTTTTTTTTAAATCACTTTTTTCATTTAACTACTACATTTAACTACTCTGGTCTCCTTCAGGTATCTGATTTAACCATCATCCCTTACTGTCACGGTGCCTCAGTTTCCCTTTAGCGCCAGGTTTGCTCCCTCACCCCTGCCCCACAAAGGCACTGGCCGCAATGCCAGCTCAGCTCTAGGGTCCAGGCACCCCATAAACACCTCATGAAAAACCATTAAATTTCACCACCCCATGGACAGATATGCCTGGAATATATTTCTCAGCCTTTTTCTTTTTCCCCCCTCCCTGGCTGTTCCCAGCTGGGCCGGGAACAGGGCTCTGCCCTGCGTTGCTGATATTTAGGGTGACATTTCCCACGGAGGGGAAAATCCTGCGCCGTGCCACATGTTTGCATCCAAAGGGAACGAGATGCAGCAAATAAACACAGCCCCAGCATCTCCCCCCTGTTACACAGGTAATTTATTCTGTGGATTTCATGCCGCACAAAGCACCTGGAAAATAGCTGTGTGGGCTTTCCATATGGGTTGCTATTATTTTCCAGGGTACAGAAAACAGATTGTTGGAAGAACTCCCTGTTCTGTGGCTTGTGCTATTTTATTTTTTAATTTTTTTTAAAGCAGAGCAGCAGTCAGTGCTGTTTCCTCTCTGCTGAATGTTGTTTAGAGATTGCTCCTAGTGCAACTCGAAGCAGGAAAAGGCTTAGAGCTTTTAATTAAACGCTACAATCTGCTCTTTCCTCTAAATGCAAAGTCTCACCTACAGGGTGGGAAGAAAAAGGATAGTAATAATAAAAAATAATCCATTTTTAGTCCATTAGGAGGGACTGGGATTAAACCGTGGGGTCCCTCCTCTTGGCAAACCAAGTTGTGTGGCTCCTTGGGGATCTCAGTGGCAGGTGGGGATGGTTTTGGGAAGCCCATGGCTCTGCTGGGATGGGCTCATCGCTGATATATTTATTATTATATAGGCACCCTTTTCTTGAGCGTGACCCCCTGCCTGAGCCTCCTGCAGCCGTGCCGGACCTGATCCTGCCGAGCCTCCAGCCTCACCCGGAGGCTGTTTGCACCAACTAGGAGGGGGAACTGCAGATGTTTCCCTGGCCTGCGGGCTGTTCGGCGGCATCCATGCATGGCTAAAGAGGTCAGCTTGCTTTTAAGCACATCACCGAGCATCTCTGTCTCCCCTGGGACGCAGGCTACAGAGAGGAGCCCATGGGGATGGGAGGAAGCTTTCGCCATGGCGGCTGAAGATGCTGGAGGACACAGGAGGTCCCTGGGGGGATGCGGTATCAGGAATGCAGGGGCAAAGGGATGCTCCAACTCGATAATCAGGGAGTTTTTATTTGTGGTGTAAACGGGCTGGCTCCAAGGCAGGGAGGAGATGGGTCTCCTATATTTGGCACTGGGGAGCATGTCTAGCTCTCCCTCCATCTGCGATGTCTGGCTTGTTGGGGTGGTAAGCCCCTGGCTTGGTGCTTTCCTTGGGAAGCGAAAGCTTTGGGAAGTCATACGTTTTTTTTTCCCCCTTTGCTGATGATGGGGGGAAACACTCCAGCCCCTTCTTGGCCATTGCAATTCCTTCACCGTACCTGCCTGCTGTCCTCCTTGAAGGGGGACAGTGTCCCCAGAGTAGCTTTATGTCCCCTGGGGGATGTTGGGCAAAGGCATCCTGCCTGTCCAGTCCCATAAATGTCACAGTTCATGGGAATAAAAGAAGGAGGAGAAAGGCAATGAAGGGGAAAAAAAAACCCTATAACCTATAATAAAAGGAAGATGCTAATAAAGATAATGTTCATTTATTGGGCTGTGGGGTTGCATTTATATTCTCTCTGGCTGGCGGCTCTCTGCCTCTGAATTCAGAGCCGTGTCCTGAGTAAAACATGAAATGTGCTGTAAGAGAAGGGTCAGCAGCTGGGAGCCTCCCCCGGCCTCCTCCCTGGGGTAGACAGGGTCTGGGGGCTTAGCTGTGGCAGGGGTTTTGGCTTTGGGGGGTTTTATAGCCCCTTATACATCCTTGGGCTCATTTTGCTGTGATCAGAAATATGTTTGGCTTCTGTTTTCATGGGTTTGATCCTGAGTCTTTAGAGTGACCTTGGGTCATGTTTTAGGTCTTTTCCTGCCAAACCAGAGCTGGGGATGTAAGAAATAGGGTAAAACCATGAATGTGTTCATGAGAGCAAGGTGGGATGCAGCTTTTATATTAAATCTCCAGCCCCCTTCAAATTAATTTTCTTTTAAAACCCTCCAGAGGGATTGCAGGGGGAAGGATGGAGAGGTGTGAGGAAGGGGAGCCCTGGGCTGGGCATCCCTCCCACCCCAGCTTCCTTCCTTCCTTCCTACCCCGCATCCTTCCCACCCCAGCCTGCATCCCCAGGCACCAGACCCAGAAAAGTACTCAGGCCCCCTGGGCCAGGCTTGTTGAGGTCCAGCTGCCTTGGGGTGGGATTTTGGGGTCCCCCCAGCCCTTCTGCACATGATGTCTAAGAGCAAAGCAGCTTTGCAGGGGAGCTGATCCCCTCCTTGCTCAGCGTCCTGTGCAAAGCACCTGTGCCAAAACCTGGCTGAGAGCTGAGCCTGGGGAGCAAGTCAGGATGAATTCGGGGGGAGATGGAGCAGGGTGCTTGCTGTGAGCTATATTTGAGTCCCCGAGTAGGGAGAGCTGGGGTGGAAAGGGGTGGCTGTGGGTTTTGAGGGGAGATTGGCAGCTCTCCTCCCAGAGCCTCGGCTCCCCATCCCTCCCATAGCACATTGAAATTCAAATCGCGCCTCTCTGATGCCGGCTCTCTTTGTTGCTTCTTCAAATGACTAATTGTCACTTTTTTTAATAAGGCAGCATCATGGGGAGGTGCAGGAGAGGTTTTTTTTCCCCCTTTTTACGATTATTATTACAAAAAAGAGGGGGTAGGGAAGGAGAAACACAAGCAGCAGGAATAGTAAATCTCTTCCTCCTTTCCACATACCAGCTGCTGTGATGCTCTACCGCAGCGGCCAAGACACTTCATCCTTCTCCGGGGGTTTACTTGGAGCTGTGTGATCGCTTGGGTAAACAGGCCAGTTCCTGCTACGTTTGCTTTTTATTTTTTCCCTTGGACTGGCTCTAAATATCTGGGGGAGAGATGGGCTGGTGCAGGGTATCTACACCTTTCCCAGCCCTCTGAGTTAATTTAAAAGCTCTCATGTTAATTTGAGACCAGGCTGAAGTCCCGTTCATCTCCCAGCAGGGTGGTCCAGGTCCCTCCCTGCCGCAGGGGTCTCATGGAGTTGGTTATGGAGCTGCCTTTGCTGTTTGCTCTTAAAACTGCTTTTCCCATCCCTGGTGAGAATCCTCCAGGAGAAGGTATCCTCCTCAAGGCTGGTGGGACAAGTGGGTTTTTAGGGTTGCTTCTCAGCTGATCCTCATCTGTCTCCAGGATGTACTGGCTGGGATGAGAATTAATTTAACGTATTTGAAAGGCTTGGTAGTAACCTGGGGATGGGGAGCCTTGGCTCGGGCACTTGTCTTGACTCTGTCCCGGGAGATGAGCAACAAGCAGAATCAGGTCCCTGGATTCGAGGCCTGGGGGCTGTAGATCAGGCGATGGGGAATGGGAGATGCTAAAATAGTATCAGCCCCAGGCAGGACTTATCCTCTGGGCTCTGTGGGGAAGTATTTACCCAAAATGTTGCCTTTGAGGCTGCTCATTCCTGTGCATTACACCTGGCTACGTACTTGGGTTGGGTGGCACAAGCCATCTCCTGGTGACAAGCTCTGGACCACTTTCCATCCCACCCTCTCAGGCAAATTATCTCATCCCTGTTCTCCCGACCCAGCCGTGGGGGATGCTGCGAGCTTCCCCGACAGTACTGATGGAGATCAAACAGCCCCTGCAAGGCTTTGGCATCTCCCTTTGCCAGCCTTGGCCCCAGCGTCCATCTGAGCCATGCAGGGATGGATTTCAGGCACAGCACGGAAGAAAAAACCTCTCTTCCCCTTTTATTTATCTCAGTGCATCTCTCGCTATTAACTATCACCAGCCTGATGCCAGCTGGACCAGTTACGATGGCAATAAAAGCCAAACGGTGATATAAAATTGCACCTGTCATAATTGGGCTTGATTTAACTGTGGATGGAGGCAGCTGATGGTGATGCTCATCCGGTGTTGTGCAAGGGTGCCTTGGCCAAAGGGTACCACCGCGCCCACATTCCCCCGATGTGTTGGACCCTCAAGCATCTGTTTTACAGGGAAATAAAATCCCTTTGACTCTCCCTGAAAGCAGGATGCTGCATGAGCTTGTGTTTTAAAGTAATGGGAGAAAAGGATGGCTGCTGTTTTAATTTGATGTTGTCAGGCCTTTTTTTTTCCCCTTTCTTTTTCTTCCTGAACTTCATAGGAGACTGGATGGTGCTGACAGATGAGGAGAAGTTAACTCCTGCTGCTCTAGAAACTCACTGCTGTATTTTCTCCTTTCCTTGAAGGGCAGCTGTGCCAACCAGTAAAAAGTCCTTTGCTCCCTGGTTTTTACGGGCTTTGGCTCATCCTGCTGGAGACAGGACAGGAGCAAATGCCCATTGTACAAGAACAGGGGTATTTACACCCGGAAAGCAGATGGCTTGTGCATGGCCCCTATACTGTACCGGGCCAGGGGCGATGTATTTACCCCCTTTCCCCTGTTCACGAGAAGCATAGGAATCTCTTGGTGCAGATTTTGGTGTGGTTTTGTGTATCGCAAGAGGACAGGGCATGCAGAACCCTCTGAGAGTAATGAGGTCTCTTGGTGTTTTTTAATATATCGGGCATTTTCTGCTGCTCCCCGGTTGCTTTTCTCCCTGCTAATCCTTCCATTATCCTTTCTTAATGAACAAATAAGGCTTGTGCTTGCAGGGCATGCAAAGGATGCTCCAGCAGCTCCTGAGCTTTTGGGTTCTTCAGGATTTTGGTCCACATCATGGACATAACTAAGCAGGGGAAAAGGAGCTCCCGGCATCCCTGGATTCAGACTTGTGGCAGCACCATTTGAAGCAGCATCCTATTTTCAGACTCATAAGATGATACCTCAGCTCAGCCTTCATTTAAAGAGCAGATGCTGTGTGCAGGTACCTGGTTTGGTACCCAGGTCCTCATGCTGGCTATAGGATATCCAGACCTTGTGTTATTTCATTTCCGTTCTCAACCTAATGAGTGTTAATGGGAAGGGAGGTACCTGGGGCGCCAACCCCAGTGGAAGAGCTTGCTGCCAGCCATGGAGCACAAAATGGAGGTGGTAGCATCTCCCTGGAAATCCCACGAGGCCCACAATTGGGTGTTCAAGGAAAATACCAAGTACTGGGCTCAGGTACCACGTACCTCCCTCATCCATCGCTGCAGAGTCCTGGGGCTCTGGTCAGGCTACCCAAACTACGGGGGCATCTGAAGGCCAGTGTCCACTCTTGAAAGCAAGCTTTGGGTTTCTCCTTCAGGACTCCCATTTTATTATCCCATCAGATATGTCTGTGCGATGTCCTGGCTTGGTTTCTTTTTTTTTGCGGCTGTCCTTGCTGCCGGGGTTTGAGAACATCGTGAGCTGTGCTCAGTACAGCCTCTCCATCCCCTTTGGAGATGGTTATTGGAATGATGCATTTAATCGTGAGTAATGAAAGCAAACGGTGTAATGTCAGTGGTATCTCTTCTCTCGCCCCTCCAGCAATTTCATATCCTGTTGTAATAATGTAAAGGATTAAAGGCGAGATGGGAAGCGGTGACACGAAGACGTGGAGCAGGGGCGGGCGGCCCGCTTTCTGCCTCCTCCTGCCATTGGGAAATCTCATTTTGCTGGCTGGCCCTGCTCGCTACACCCGTTTGAATGAAACAATTCCTTCTGCGAGCGGCAGAGCTGAAATAAAAAGGCTTTTTTACAGCTTTGCCCCTATGTTGTGGGCTTGCTCAATGCCCGGCTTTGGCATTGGTGCCGGTGCCCACTGATGTGCTGGGCATGGTCTGTCCAGGTGGGGCTGTTAATCCCCATCTTAATTTGTGATTTTGAGGACAGGTTGAGCCTGTGGAGATGGGTTCATGCATCATTGATGGGAAGGTAATGGGAGAACAGATGTAGGCAGCTGGTTGTCTCTGTAACCTATTAATATGTGTCCTAGGGCTAAATAGCTACAGGACTGTATGGGAAGTGTCTCCTCACTCCTTTCTGACCTGGAAATGAGGAGTGGAAGGTAAAATCCCATTTAAAAGAGGAGGGGGGAAAAAAAGCTCAGATCCTAATGCTGCCTGCACTTGCTCCCGACCTGGGTGGGCATCACTTAAACAGAAGGAGCTGGTTAGAAGCCCACCGAGCCCTGAGCAAGCCGGCAGATGGGCTGGGTGACTGTATTTAAGACCTGATGCGCAACAACATTAATGATGCAGGGAGGAAGATGCTGCAAAAAAACCCCATAATGGCTCGAAACCAGGCTAATGGGGCACGCAGGAGCAAGCTTGGTAAAAAAAAGAAGGCCGGTCATCAAAAATCAAACGGAGTCGGTATCTTCTGGAAGGGAGAAGGAAAGGGCAGGTTTAGCTGGAGACAAAGGACCTTTGTCTCTAATTACAGGAACAGCAGAGGCAGCAAGGGAAGATGAAAGCTCCACGTAAAGTACCAGGTGTTTTGATCTGCAAGCGAGTTACCTCTGAGATGTTCTAGGAGGATCCCCCAAGTCAAATTAACTTCTGAGGGTTTGTTTTAAAATAATAACCATGAAAAAGTATTCCTTTTTTTGTGTGTCTTTGAGACTGAAAGCTTTAAACGCAAGGGCCTGAGCCACCTCCCCAGCCCTCCCCGGTACAGAAGCATCCCTTCCTCTCCTGCAGGGCTCCGCCTGGAGCTTTGCTGGATAATTTCCTCCCCACAAGCTTGACCCAGAGCCCAGACCCTCCAACCCAACAGCTGCATAGGTTTTCCCCTCTGCTGGAACAATTTATTTTGGATTTATGGGCAGCCTCCTCCATCTTGGGAGCCCCACAAGTATGGGGGGGCAGTGCATGGACTAGGGGGGCCACGGAAGGGTGACCTCTGTAGGAGACATCCTAGTGAGGAATCAACCTCTGACCTCTTGCTGCCTCCTCTTGTATGAGTCTGGCTTAGAAAAGCCTTGCTTTTCCTAGGAGTTAAGAGAAATTAAAAATTGGAATGATATTTGAAGAAGAAATGGTGTCTTTAGGAGCCAAGTGTGCAAGCACCCGGGACCCACCGCTGCTTTGGGTGCAGACCCCCCCCTCACCCGTAGGCATCACCTATTGCCCCAGGACCCAACCTCACCCAACCCATGCTTAATCACTAATGAGCATCTGAAGCCGGAGATACTTCTCTAGGATGTTCCTGGCATTGACAACTCTTAATTTACTGCCAGGATGGTTCCCCGTGGTCTGGCTTCGGCTCGGAGAAATATATAACTGACAGCCAGAGAAAGCACCGTTTCATCCAGCGACGGGGTGAATCCAGCAAATAATTGTCCAAAGATTATCACGGCGTAATGGTGCAACAACAGCAGCCGCCGCACATCATTAGAGCTTACCAGGGAGTGCGGGAAGAGATTCAACAGAACTAAAGCAAACAAATGCTGAGCAAAATACATAGCAGATGTAGCGTATTAGTTGTGCACGGATTGACTTAAGAGCTGTGTGTCAACAGCATCGAAGCAAGGCAGGGGTTGGCAAAGCCTGAGGCTGGTTGCATGTCTCGAGCACAGCTCCATCCTTGTGGGTTCTTGGGTTTAAAGGAGTTGATGGGCGCTCAGGAGCAGTTGGAATCTCCTACGGTCTTTCTCTGGGACTTTGGGAAGGGGTATTTCCCCACCTCCCTGCCTACCAGATGGGTGCAATAACCCATGCTGCCTTTGCCTTGTCCCTCCAGGTGGTAACTCTTTTTGCCCTGGCTCTTTTTCAGCTCTCAAAGCTCTTCCGCTGCGCTGCTACTGGCCCTGCTCCTCTGGTTTTTATTATATTTTATTCCATGTATGGGGGGCCGGCATCATCACCGTTTGCTCTGCGCCTTTATGTGGCTGCTCAGGCTCAGAGCCCTGCAAATATCTGGGCTGCTCCATCAATGGGAATGTAAGAATTAGCAATTTCCAACTGCCTGTACATGAGAAAATTACGATGATCAGAGCCTGCAACAGCATCTCGTTGCTTCTTGCAGCCAGCCGTTCCCCTGCTCCATGAGATGGGGACCAGCCAGTCTGAGGGGTTGCCCCGGCATGGGAGCATGTCCCAGTTTCTCACTGGGAATGCTTTGATCCACCCAAACGTGCAATGAACCTCTCCATAGGAGAGGAATCAATGCTAATAGGGCTTTGCTCCTTTTTTAGTATAAAAAGAAGTATTAAGGGTTTGGTGGAGGTTGGTTGGGGGGAAAAGCAGGTACCTCCAGGTTAGGTCACCCCAATTAAGAGCTGCAAGTGGCTGGGACTGTTAAATCTTGTCTAACCAGTAGGAACTGGCTTGGGCAGTGGTTTTTGGGTGGTTTTGGGGAGAAATGGAACCCCCTGAAGTTTCTGGCTTTTTTGGAACTGGCAACAACTTTCTGTCCTAAAACTCAGTCCTCGGGGTGAACAACCCAGGTGAAAGCAAAGCAACTGGGGACATAATTTTTCAGTAAAAATGGCTGGGTACATTTGGGGTTTTTTTAGCCTGGTGCTGTATTAGTGCAGACCTCAGAGCAGCTGGAAAAAAGGTTTATTGGATGATGGAGATATTCTCCCTGCTCTCTTCCTCTGCTGTTTTATATCCCTTTTATTGCTTCCCCATCTTCAGCACCCAAGTCCCCTCTGGTCCCGGATGAAGATGATGATGGTCCACCACTAAGTTGCAATATTACCACTTAATATTCTAGACAAGACAAACCCTCTACCTCCTTCCTCCAGACCATGAAACACCAGTGATAAAGCTTTCTGTGTCTGAGACGTGCTTAAATATCACTTAATGTGTGGCAGAGCGTAAATACTCCCTGTGAGCCATACACTGAAGCTAAGCGTACGTCGCAGCAGCTGGGGGATGTTTGCAGGCTGCACTCGTGCACTGGAGAAACATATATAGGACACCATCAACTTTCAGCAATTTATTCCACCTATGCCTTTTTTGTCACTATGGTAACTACAAAGTAAAGATCAAAGCAGCGTGCCAACAGCAGGAAAAGGTATTATTTCCCACTGCCCCCCCCCCACTTTGCAGAAATAATTTAAGCTTGGTTTTATTTCCTTCCCATTCAGAAAAATCCCTTGCTGCTGGCCAGTGCTGCTACAAGGAGTTGTACCTTTTTCTGGCAAGGGATAGATCCTCGTCTCCAGCTGTTGAGAAATTGCACCTCAAGAGTCTGAGGATCAAATAAACTGAATTTCCTTCAGTTTTGAGGCAAACACGAAGTGCAGCTTGATGGAGGATTGGTGGGGTAATGGAGCAGAGGATGAAGAGTGCTGATAGAGAAGGTCCTGTGTTTTAGTAGTGGGAGTGGTTTGGAGGGCTGGAGCGGGTCCTGGGGCTGGAGGAGAGAAACTGGAGCTACCAGAGGCTTGTGGGGTGGGGAAAAACTTCTCAGGAGGAAGCACTTGGTTGCTTTTCCTTCCCTGTTGAAGAACACTGATTTAATTAAAGGAAAAAGAAATTGTGGAGGAATGGCACGGTCATAAGGTGGCCTGGCTGTGGAGAACAGAAGTGCCCTGGGGGCTGCTCTGAGACCTTGATGGCCCCAGGTGGGCTCCCATGGCCGTGCTGCTTGGGGGACGCTTGGCTCCCAGCGCCTGTGGCGGGGCCGGAGCCGCTCACTGAAAACAAGATGAACTTGGCTGCATGGTGGGCTGGCATCTTTTCCTGGCTTCGTGGAGCAGCTTGCCTTGGGTGGGAAGAAGAGCTGGCCTTCTTCCCACCCAGGGTCACTGCAGATCCTAAAATGTTCCATCCATCACTGGCTGGCTGGGCTGGTTGAGGAGCATGCCGCTGCCTGACCTGCCTGCAAGCTGCCAGACCCTTTGATAGGTGGTTTCTAGTGCGCGCAGTACGGACCGGCCCGGTGGGGCCTGGGGCGATGGAGGGGAAGCCCATGTTGGAGCAAGCAGCAGGGATGCTGGTCATGCGCTGGCAGCCTGTGTGTGCTGGTCCTCACCCGTCTCATGCCGGGCAATTTGCCGGGAGCGAATATTCTCCGCTGCAGCCCACCCCCTGGCAGCTCCACGGGGATTTGACTGTCACTTAAAATGGAAATCAGCAGGCAGCTCAAACAGTGGAGGGGAAGAGGAAGAGAAAGAGGGAAAGTACCGTGCTGGCTGTCCTGGCTGGCACAGAGACAAGGAGGTTCGTGTCACGCAAGGGAACCCCCCAACAGTTGCTACTGCTGCTGGCTATGCCCCATGGCGCTGCGGGTCAGGATGGGTTCGGGGTCCCCATCCATGCTCTGGGGCTCAGGATGGGTTTGGGGTCCCTTTCCCTGTGGCACCAGACTGAATGTTTTAATGTAGATAAAAAGCCAGAAACCACATAAATCTTGATTTTTGCTTGCTTCTCCTTAGTTATCACGGAAACAGGGTGCAAGTACCAAACATTTAGGGAAGGGCCCCATTCTATGCATGTAGTTGTAGCTTCAGGGTCTTCAATGAGGGCTCTTGGGATCCAGAAGGTGCCCTGCTCTGATTACCCTCTTAATTATTTTAATTATTAATAATTGCGCTCTTCCCCAATAGGTGTAGAAATAGAAAGGCAGGTGCAAAAAAGAAGAGGATGCTCATCGACGTGCTGCCATCGGCCATCCTTCCAGCCATTGGTCCCCTGCCACCTGGAGCTGAATTTCTTGCCGGGCACGTGGCATTTCCAGCCCCACTTTATTGACTCAAGCAAAGCTACTGTGGAAGTAAGTACAATCCCAAACTCTGTATTTTTAATTATACCAAAGTGTAGCCAATATGCACAGGCAAACTTTAACTCTGATTTAAAACAGAGAAAAAAGGGGAGTTTAAAATACACGAGCACGTTGGAAAGTACAAAATTGGAGGCTTCTATGTTGCGTGTTTGCAATATAAGTAGTAATCGCTTCCTCTATGGTCTATAAAGCAACTTTTAAGTTGGAAGGAATCAAATACTGCATGTATTTGTTGTTTCTGCAGATGAAACGAGATGCACAGTTGCAGCAATGAGTAGTACAGCCAATTAGGATGTAAGCGCTCAAAAAATTAACGGAAGGTTTTTGGCTGTCAGGAGAGTTTCTGGAGGGATTTTGAGGACAGCCAGGGGCCATCTGGTTTTAAGAAGGAATTTAATCCATTTAGGAGTGGGATTATGTGATATATTTGCTTGCAGGTGCTGGGGCATGGTGGCCTCAGACTCCCTTTGAGTTTCTCCTTGCTCCTTCAAGCTTTATGTTGCGCTGAAGATGGCTTCTGCTTTATTCTTCTTTTTAAGTAAAAGTATTTAACAGGCAAGAGGGAAAATATATCTGGGGATGTGCTGTCGTGGGGGAGCTGTGTGAGGATATAGGGCAGGACTTATCCCACCTCTGCAAGCCTTGATCTCATGTACTTACTGCATTATTTTGCCAAGGAAGACTTGTTCAGGATCACTGAGCATCGCCACTGGTTTGTAGAGATGTGCCAAAACCCACAGTGAGGACAGGGGATAGTTCAACGCAAGTGAGCAGAGCTGGTTTTAAATGAACAGGGGCCTTTCCAATGCTGCAAGACTTCCTTTAGCAATGGTGAGTTAAAATTAGACCTTTAAGAGAAACTGAGAAAAGTAATTCAATGAAAATTCAGTGGGGAGGTGGCTCCAGCGTCTCTCCTCCCTGATTCATGTAAGCCCAACATGGTGAGCCCAACAAGGACAACCAAAAGCCAAATTCCCACTTGGTCCAGTGTGTTTGGGTCGTTTTCAGGTTTTTTTCCCCATCTTTCCTTAACTGGAGATGCATTTATTGCTCCAAGCTGATGTTTTCCAGATGGAAAGGGTTGGGAGGGGCATCTTGTTGGCTGTGGAGCATGGATCTGCCTGGAGCATCCCCCACAGCACCCTGACTTGCGACTTGTCTTTGTGTGTTGTGATTCGTTAGAGGGGGAACGAGAGGGAGGGGCATGGCTAATTACAGGGAAAAAGCTGTTCTGGTCATCCCAGAAGTGTTTGTGAATTTTTTAAAGAGAAAAACCCAAAACTGGCTGTGCTGGTGGAGGGGGGCTCTGGATTTGTGCAGCAGCTGAGCTCGTGGGATGTTTGCTCAAGGAGAGGGTAGGGAGAGGGTGGTATCCATTTCCTGGGGCTCATCCAGCCCTGCAGATGTCTCATGTGAGCAGATAGCCCCAGAACTTTGCACCCCACCGGACTGAACCCCAAACAGGTCACTAAGGAGTGCCAGCTTAGACCTGCTCATGATCCCCATAGGATGGATTTGCTGAGCCTGGTGCTGCTGGTCAACATGAGCACACCCCATTTGCAGAACATGCTCATATCCCCAGAGGGTTATAAGCCTCTATAATTTCATAGAAATTTTATATACTTATATCATTTCATATATAATTTTATATACATGTCTATCCCAGGAGGGATAGAAATAAGTATTTACACCACAGGAGGGCTGAGCCATGGGATGCTGCTGCCCCCATTAACCCTCTGCACCTCCCTGCTTTGCAGGGCCGCATCCAGGTACCCTCCCCGCCGGGCACATGGTGGGACCACACCAACACCTGCGATGCTTTGAAGACGCATAGGTAACAGGTCTGTATATAGGCAGGGGCGGGTTGGGGATGTTTTGGTGGAGCCATCCTGCTGGATGATGAAGTCCTGCCAATGCTAAAATGCTTCCAAAAATCAGATATTTTTTTTTTCCATTTTTCCAAGCAATAGCCCCTGTGTCTGCATGCCTATGGGCACCTCCTATAGGGATATATGCATGGCTAGGGTCAAAATGAGCTAGAACAAGCCAATATATTGCTCTTGCATACCCATCAGCAGCCCAGGACCTCCTCTTTTTAATCTGCATGGATAAAGGATGCAGCTATAGCTGTATCCCCACAGGTAATTCCCACGGGCAGGCAGGGTGGCAGGACCACAGGGAACATGGGACCAAGGAGCATTCAGCATCATTGCAAATGCAGCGACATCAAACCAACATTTGCAAATTGCTGACAAACTCGGTTTTGTCTGTGGCGGATCGGCATTGCTTGCAGCCCTTGATCTCTATCGCCGCCAACAGAAGCTCTTCAAATATTTATAATTCACCCTTCGAACGATGCGAAGAGCATTATTACTGTGCCTGATGCTCGAATCCGCTGGTGTTAGATGTGGAAATACAGCTGGCCGAGGGATGTTGGAGTTGTGGGGAAGGTTTCTGAGCTGCTCCAAACATCACTGATGGTGTCTGAGGTACCCTGGGGATTTCTCCCAGAGTGTCCCAGGACCTTGGAAAGGGGCTTGGGCTCGAGGAGGAGTGGGCTGGAAGTGGGTGTCCTCCCACGGGCCCTTACAAGGAGCCCCTGGGCGCTCCAGGCTGGCACTTCCCAAGGATGGATTGAGCTTGGAGGGTGGATTGACCCCCTGGAGCCATTTCCACTGATTGTTATTTTGGGGAGTGGAAAACCCTCCCCAGCTGATGCTCTTTGGAGGCTCCTCTGGGAACGATGCTGGATTAACCTGGTAGGAGCTCGGTCACGTGTCTGTCATGGTCGGAGCTAGCAATGGAGGACTCCAGCATCAAGAAGGGTTTGCCTTGCAACAGGACTAGAGTATCCTTCAGAAAACATGTTTTGGATATAAATTTGATGCTGAGCTGAAGGAACTGTGTGCTCGGTGGTGGTGGTGTGGAGATCCTCCCTGTGAAGGTTTGCCTTGGTGGGTCTCTCAATATCTCTCTGTCAACATGTGATGAAGTCAAGGAGAGTATCGGTTTGGGCAAAGGAGATGCTGATCTTCCTGGCCGTGCAGAATCAGGCCTGATGGAGTGGTGCTGCGAGAGCCCCAGGCAGCTGAAGCTGGGGACGATACCCCCATGAGATGCTGCAGCACCAACACCACGCAAATGCAGGTGCACCTGCTGAAATCCTGTCCCAGGTGATTTTTGACTCCAGCAAAGTTGGGCAAAGAAGCGGTTGTGTCCTGCCACCCTTTGGAAGGAATGAAAACAGAAAACTCTTGTTTCTTTGAAGTCGTGTTGGAAACATTACGTACAGATGCAGGGAGTGGGTTGGTCCCACCCAGCCCAGAGCATCCTGCAGTAGCTGTCGAGGTTCATCAAAACTCAGCAACTATATAAAAGCTGGGGATTTCCATAAAACTTATATATTGATGCACATTCCCCTGGCTGCATTCTGTCCTTTTCCACTCTGGGTTTTGGCAGGTTTTATGGCCAGATTTCACGTTCATTAGGAGGAAGGCCTGGGTGGTGCTTGCACGCATGCAAATCTCTGGCATGTCCAGGTCTCTGGGGCTGCTCTGAAAAATATTTCATGCAAAATAGCAAATCTGCTGGAAGTATGCTCAGGTAGCTCTTCTTTCCTGGATGGCTGGGGCGATGTGCGGTTGCCTATCTTTGGCCAGATCTAGGGGACAGATGCTGACTGTCCCTCCCCTTTGGTGGGGACACCTGGGCCCCTCTCAGATGTTTCTGCTGGGTGGATGGAAGTTGGGCACCAAAGACCTCCCTGGGCACCTCCATGAGCCCTTGAAGGGTGCAGGAAGTTATTTTGTACTCGGGATGGGGTGGTGGGTTCATAGCCTGGCGGCTGTACCCGTACAGCAGTGACAGCCGCTGCACCAGCCCTGCGTCTACAGTGACAAGCTTGTGGCTCTGGGGGTCCTAGATGTGATGCCAACAGGGCAAGCCAGGACTGCTTTGGGGTGCATCATCTCACCTACACTGTGGTCTGGTGAATGGGAGGAAATAAATGGAGATCACTGTCTGCGAGGAGCGCAGATGACCCAGGAGCAATCCTGTCCTGGAGGGAAGTCTGGTGCATCCACCTCCCCCTAAATCTCCTTTGCACCTCCCTGCCCAAGGTACTGCCTCTCCTTGGGGACATCCCCAGCATCCCCCAACCACAGCTCGCACACATACCATCACGGGCCATGACTCACACACGCAGCCACCCCCGCCGCACAACCCTCTTCCCTCCCACCCCAGAGCACCTAAATATACCTCTAGCTCTGTACTGACACCCCCTCCTGCACTCCCGAAACCCCATGCCTGCTCTCTCCCATGCTCCCCCTGCCTCCTGCACTGATGCCCCCACACCCTGTCCCTCCCACGGAGAGATGCAGGATGCCAGCGACAGCCTGCACCTGCCCGCGACACCAACCCATTTCTCCCCTGCCGCCCACCTCCGCCAGCGTCCCGCTGTTTGTATTAATGCACCGCTCAAAATACAAGCTGTGATAGAGAAGATATATTTAGACTAAATCCCTCGCAGGTGAGCTGGGGCAGGGGGAAGCAGGGTTTAATTTTTCACTGTGATGGTTTAGCCCCAGGGTCTCTTTCAGAAGCTGTGCTCCCATCCTGGCAGCGCCAGCAAAGCCCCAAAGGTAGCGAGTGCTTTTGGGGACCCCCCTGCCATCAAACCTCACATCTCATGTGCAGATCAGAAACCCCACAGCACGCATCCAAACCCTCCCCAGCCTGTCTGTCTATCACTCCTGACAGATTTTGTTGCAGAATCTCTCTCAATAACCCTTTCTTTGCAAACACCTTGATCTCGGTGATGTCCCACAGCAGTGAGTTCACCGGGCTGGTTGTGCCCCATGTGAAGCAGCCTGTGCTCACTTTCTTTCCCTGAAGGCTTGTGTTAGGAAAAAAGGGATTTTTTTTTCCCCTCGAGATACATGTGCGCGCTCCAACCCTCTAACAAAGGCAAAATGACTCGAGGTGGTTTTGCTTGAGCTGATCCCAAAAGATGCATGCTTGTATGCTGCAAACCCGGCTGTGGAAGGGTGATGGCTCCCACCGGGTGCATGGTCCCCAACCCCCTGCTCTCTATCCATCCACCTCTTCCTGGGTTTTATATCTCTCCATCTGTTTAAGCAGAAGGTGTTTACTCCTTTGTGGATGTATAATGTTGCCTCTTACACCTCCATTGAGCAGGTCTGTGAGGCAGCTTCTCTCCATCATCCAGGCCTTTGCTGGGCTGGGAGGGAGGCTGGGCTGGGTCCAACCCAACAGCAAGCTCTTACCTGCTGCTTCATGCAGGATTGAGCTACAACTTGAATAATTTCTGGGTCTTCAGTGAGACTTCCACTCCTGGCAAGCACAGAAATGGTTCCAGCAAAGGCTGAAGGCATCTCACGGGTCTGCTGAGCCCCATCTCTTCTTCCTGGGAGCTGTGAACATGATGGACAGAACGCACCAGCAAGAAAATAGGGCAAATCGTGACAGAAAATAGGATTTTCATTTTCATATAAAGTTTCCACCTCTTACAAAGCAATTACCTTCCTTTTGTTCCGTTTCCTCTAGCCTAGAAATAAAGCAGCAGGAGATGGGAAGCCCACCATCTGTGGCGTTACGGGTGTTCAGCATAGATGTTGGGCAGGCACGTTGTGCCCAAGTCAAATGGAGGATGAAGAGATCCCTTTCCCCGCACACCCTGGAGCACCAGCACCTCTCCTTGCAGGGGTGCGTACTGGGGGCAAAGCAGCAGCATTTGCCTCTATTTTTGGGGGGATACTTTGGAGTTAGTCATGCTCTGAGCTCCCTGTGGGGCAGGAGTGAACGCTGCCTTGGGAGCTTGATTACCGGTGGCTGGAAAACAGGTGAGGAAGTTTTTTATCATTACTCTTGCCCATCTGCCAAAGGAGGTGTGTCTCATATCTGCAAACCAAAGACTGAAATGGGAGATCAGGATTTATTTGGGAAATAAAGCTCGCTTTACATATATTCATTTGTTTGTGTTTCTTTTTTCTTTCCCTTCCTACAGTCTATTTATCTAATCCATTTATATCTATTCATCTATCTGTCTCCTGTTTATCTGGAATATCTTTCAATATAAATCTATGCCTGTTCCTTTCTGCATTATCCCTCTTGCCCTTATGTATCACCATCAATCTAACTGTAAAATCTCTCCCTTTCTCTCCATCTTCTTTGAATAAATTTTGGCTGTTGGACTGTTTCTCTTTCTCGCTCTACCTGTTGCACGCTGCAACTTTTCCTAACCATGACCACCATTCCTCTTGAACAGAATATTTTAAGACAATGTGTCGTTAGTGAGGGATTTGATTGATCACGTATGTTATGTATTTGTATGTGTATGTATGTATATGTATTATGTATGGGGATGTGATGTTGAGCTGGGGCACATCCCTGTGACGGACCATGATGGAGGAACATCCATGACAAGGAGGTGTGTGAAGCCCTGGGGAGCTGTCACTGGATCTTCATGGTCTTGGGGAAGGAATAAACCCTTCTCTCCAAGTTTTCACTTGGGTTGCAAACATCAAGTTGGGCTGCTTTCAAACCATGTCCCTCCTCCACCTCTCGCTCCTGCTAGTGTGACTCAGAGCCATCTCGGCATTCCTGGCAGGTACTGCTTCCCACCAGCTCTCAGCAGCACCGACTGGGTCAAACACTCATTTATAAATGAGCAACTCAGTGCTGTTTGTGCATTACCAGGCTGCAGGGATTGGTGGGCAGGCAGTTAAACAATTTTTTCACACCACATCCCGTGGCGCCCTTGATTAACTTTGTTCTCAGCATATCTCAGTTTTGTGCTGAGGTCTTGTCCCCACCATCCTGCTGATGTTTAACCTTCCTGATGCCAGCATGGTCAGCCCGAAGCAGGATATTGTCTCCTCTGCTAGACCAGCTCAGTGCTCCTTTCTCCTGGGGAGGGTGAATCAATGCGTTTCAAGCCCCAGATGCTTTCTTTGGACACAGATACTCAATGCCCTTTCCACCATTGCAGGTGACGCTGCTTAAACGCGGTTCTCCAAGAAGCCTGCTTTGCTCTCCGTACCAGGGAGAGAGGACTTGAGTGACCCCAGCAAGAGACACATCTCCAGAAGTCACAGGTATTGTCAAGAGGCACTAATATGTTTGCTTTAATACAGTAATGTCTAGTTATTGTATTAAATTAGCAGCAAGTAGCCATCAAGAAGAGAAGACCCCCCTTTCTCCTGTAATAAGTTCAGTGATGGAGCACCCCTTGGGTATGTTGCCTGTAACGTGCTGGTCATGTGGAAGATGGCTGGCACTGATGGCAATTATTCGAGCCTTTGGGAGACAGAAAATCAAAAAAGGGCTTCCTTCCCCTCCACTTGGTCAGTGTGAGGTGAGTGCAAATTAACCTTCAGGAGGTACCTTGGTGTTCTCATGGCATGGATGCTCTTACACATGCTGCACAGGGACAGTATAGGAGCTCGGTTTCAAGGGGGACGAGCCCTGGAGGGTGTTTGTGTCTGGAGATTTCCCCTTCCTCCTGTATTTTCACGGTCTCAGTGTTTTCTGAAATCCCCAGTTGCCTGAATCATGCCTGAGAGAGAAGCTCAGTGATTCCTACAGGCAACTGAATACATCCCTAGTTTACATGCATGACCCTGATGTTGTCAGGCTTGAGGAGAGAGAGATGTTGAGCTGTTTCTGGAGATGGAAACTCAGCCATGTAATTACATTCATTACCAAATGCTGCTGCCTCTAAATCCCCAGGCAGGGCAGGACACCATGTGCTGCCCGCTGTCCTGATCCCCATAGCTGCCCCTTCCCATTGCTTTCCACCTGAGTCCACCTTCTCCAGTAACAACATGTTCTTGGCCTGCCCCATCTCTCCACACACACCCCCTCATCTCCAGAGTTGCTGTCCCCATCTCCTTTCTCAAGGGCAGATACCTCCTGCCTTGCTCCTATCACATCTTGCTGCAGGGTCTTCATCTTGCACTGCTGCTCCTTCCATGGTCCCAGGCAACTCTTCCCCAATACATCCCTCGTGCCTTCAGCAATCCTCCCCATTTTTTTTTACAGTTGTCTCCTCTCCATTTCATGGCCAAGTGCAGAAGGAGCTTGGCTGGACCCTGCTTGCTGGAAGTCCTCCCCAGAAGTGGCCACCAGCCATGGAAAGCCTCACATGGATTACAGTTTTTGAACACCTGGGTCAAGTCCTTCAGGACAGCTATCTGTTCCTCATGGCCGTTTCTTCCACTGCAGAGGTCCCATGGGACACCTCTCAGGAAAACAAGGTAAACTCGCTGAAATTATTTCCCAAATGGAAGTTATTAGCATGTATTTCTCATCAAAAAACAATAACAGGGGATTTATCCTCTTTTTTTGTTTTGATGGAAGCCAGGATGCATAAGAGAGCTGGCAACACATATCCACTAGATAATTAGATTGAAAGAAAACCACCCCTCTGAAGACAATTAGATGATAAAAGAGATCAAGGTCCCTGGGAAAACTTAATCCTTCCCTTTTTTCCATTACTTCTCAGGTTATTTCACTTTGCTATTAAGAAATTTGATTTGCTGATGAGCAGGAGAGGAAGCTTCCAGACTTGGGAAAAAAAAAAAGTTGGGTTGTGTGAGGACAAGCTATTAAGGATTCAGCGATTGTACAAACCCTGAAGGTAGAGTCCCCTGAGAATCAGCATGGGACCTGGGCTTTTTGGTGGAATGAGGCTCCTATCACCAGAGATGTCCTGCAGCCACCCTCAATAACAGCAGATAGAAACAGTGGTACCCAAGCACCTGTCCATCCAAACCTACCTATGTCTCTTTGACCGTGGCCTCAAGGTGAGGTCTCAGGGGGAACCTGGATGTCTGTGCGAGTTCAGACCTTTTAGGGGTTCCTTTGAGGGGGGATAATTGTGTCTTTCATAGAGTTGATTGGAAGGAAAAGGAGGGTCCCCATGTCCTCATGACCAAGGCTACAACCTGGGAGGAGCCGGCCGAGCTGGTTGCTCCTGCTGCCTGCAAGGGTGTGCCCACAGCTTTGCTTGCCAGCAAGAGGGGACCCTCACAGGAGGACATCTCCCCTCATGGCATGTCCTTCCCCAGGAGCTTCCCCCGTTAATGTACAGCTCCTCCCTGCAAGGCTCTTCGCTTGTGCATGGGACAGTTGTCTGCAGGAAGAAGCCTCCTCTCAATCTCATGGAGATCCTACACACATGGGACCTGTGCTTGGAGGTCCTCGGCTACAGGAGCCCTTTCTAATGAAAATCTCAACTGAAAAGCTACCCACCATGGGGAAGACACTTTTGTCTTTCTTCCCTTAGGTGCCTTTTAAAATCCCCCCTCTACTTCTTGTTCCCTTCCCTGACACTTGGTGCTTTGGTGATGGCAGATCCCTTCGCAGCTGATGGACCCACCGGTCTGACACCCACAGGCAGAAGCCATCTCCTCTCTGACAAAGTGGTGAGACCTCCTGGCCAGCCCTGTGCAACTGCAGAGCCAACCCCTTTCTGGACTGAGCGCACGTACCCCAGACTCAGGGAGCTTCTTGGATGACCGTGAGGAGCCCTTCATTCCTTCAATGGTTATAAGTACATCACCAATGTCAGAAATCCACCAAATCAGAAAATATTGACAGTTTTTGTCCAAAGTTCTGCAGCTGGAGGCAAGCAAGAAAGCCTGGCCACCTCAAGTGCTGAAAAACGCCTCTCTCAAACCCTGGGAAATAACTACCAAAATGGATCGATGCCTTGTTGTTGTCTACCTATTTTTACAGGGGTTTTTGTGCATTTACTGAATGCTAATGGTTTTGTTTCCAGGTGACAAAAGAAGGTTTGGACTTGTGGGTTTGCAGTATCTAGATCTGAAGGCACCAAGGATGGGGTAAAGATCTCACAAGAGGTGGAATAACAGGATCCAGCTCCCCTGAGAGCGGGTGGAAGGATGGCAGCACCTGACTGCGGTGTGCTCCACCTGCCTCCCCACCCCCAGTGATGAAGGGAAACTGAGGCAGCTTGCCTGGTGGGGAGAGGGTGGTCGGGCATCAGAGCAGGACCTGGACTGCTGTCTCCAAATGGATGAGGCAAAACAGCACATCCTCTGCCTGCCTTGTTCCTTGCAGCATGGGCTGGGTCACCCATGGGTGCTCAATTCTCCAACCGTACTGCATGCCATATGCGTACTGCATAAAACATTTCTTTTCTACCTTGCCAGTGGGATATCTTCAGCTTAACAGAGAGAGGAGGTGTCCCTGTGCCCCTTGCAAAGTCATGCTGGGGTGGTGTGGTCCCCCATCCCACCACCACTGCAAAGCTGGTCTGGGATGAGCCTCGGCACCACTGATGCTTGGGGTCTGCCACACCTGGGGATGCGCAGGCAGGAGGCAAAGGCAGCCTCATGCCACCCGATGGTGAGCAGGGAGCTCCTGTGACGTGGGCACTCCCCTGGGGACCACCGCAGCATGGCTGCCCTCGAGCACGAGAATCGCTCTGGCGTTTTCTCGTCCTGCTCAAATTGGCCTTTCATTGCCTCCAAAGAAAGGAATCAGCTAAATGCCACAGCTGCACTTCAGCCGTAATGAAGCTGCACAGCTGGACCCAGACCTGATATCGGGCTGTGTCCTGGCCAGAATCCAGCATGGGTAACTATGCAGCAGAGCAATGTCTCCCTGGTCCTTCCCTGGAGTTTCAATCAGGAATGTTATTTCTCTCTTCCTCTCCTTGTGTGAGTGACTCAGGAAGGGGGAGAAGACCAGATCTCCACTATGGTGCCTGTGTGGCTTAAAAATTAAACTTTTCCACTTGCCATGGGCGGTTTTCCTTCTTTTTCCAGCCCAGGCACCTCTTCAAGGAGGAGGTGCGGTGGCCAGGGTCGTACTGGCTGGCTCGGTGAAGGAGGCTGCAAGCTCACATCAAGGAATTGGGCTCAGATTTTTAGCATGAATTATTAATTCATAGCCAGCCTTTCTTGGAGCGGCACTCTGCCTAATTCTGGAGCACACGCTGCAGAGCTGATTTAGTGTGGCCAGCAGAAGCTTATATTTATATTGTCACCTTCACCCCCCCAAATTCATTTGCATGTGCCCATGGGGGGGTCATTTCACCCCTCTCTCAAAGTCGTGTCCAGTGGTGAGTCTCAGAGGACTGACTCCTTGTTCTGCTGCTCCTGGAGTTGATTTGGATGTTGGGAGCTCTCTCCTGGCAGGGTGGCCTTCCCTCCCCCTTTGCTGTCTCCTCCACCTGGAGACTCACTTTTAGGCTGTTCCCTTTCAGGGAGTTTGATGGATGGAAACCTCACACATGAGTTTGATGCCATGGGAGGCGTCTGGAGACTGCTTTCATCTCTACTTATATCAATAATTAATATGCTGATCCAGAGCAATATTATAAACAGGGTAAATACTTTTTTCCCTCCCCTTTTATCCTTTTTTTGGTAAGCAGCAAACCAAAAACAACAGCTGTAAGCGACACTGCTCAGTGGGGACTTCTCAATCTTTCTGTGGGGCTTATACCTTCCTCCCTGCTCAGACGCCCTCTCCGTACCTCTCCCATATCCGGGTAACTCCAGGCCCATCAGCCTTACTTCAATCCCTGGGAAAGTTATGGAACGAATCCTCCTGGGGGCCATCACAAGGCAATTGAAGCACGTGATTGGGAAAAGCCACCATGGCTTCACCAAAGGCAGATCATGCTTGGCAAACCTGGTGGCCTTCTATGACAAAGTGACTTGCCTGGTTGACATGGGG
>VZTV01012248.1:755-27280 GCA_013400875.1 Anhinga rufa | reverse complement strand
TTTTTCTTCTTTCATGTGGGGCTTGGCTATAAGGCAGGAGTTCATATTCACTCAGCTTGGCAATAAACCTTCCTTTCTTCTTCAGAATGAGAGAATAGCGCCAGTCCAACAGTAAATAAAGGTTATAATACCCAATATAAACATTCATTGGTGTCCTACACCCACATGTCTGCATGTTGCCTGGTTACAAGTAGAAAAGGCTAGTGGCTTATTTATCTAGGAAATATGTCCTGGGTATAACCTCATGTCTGAGTTTAAACCAGTGTAATTCACTCCGAGGAAACAACAGGATAGGTGATCTCAGTGTGATTTGTCTCCTTGCCCCCTGTAATTTTCCAGCTCACTCTGAATAAACCTTATTTCCAATGACTGAAGCCTCCAAATGAGGAGTTTGTGCTGGGCTGACAACGCCAGTGAATAACCTGCCAGTGATTTAATTGCGGTGGGTGGCTATTTTTGAGCTCGTAAGACAAGCTGAGGGCAGTTGTTCTTGTCTATTCTCAGTCCCCAACTGCTTTTCTGGACCAGAGCATCTTCTCCCATTCCCGCTGCCGGGGGCTGAGCCAGATGGGCTGTCTGTCAGCGATGTTGCAAGGTGAGGCAATGAACTTGGAAGGCTGTCTGGATCCCTGACTCCCCTTTTCCACTCTCTCCTGCTGGTTTTTGATCTGTGCTTGCTATGGCTGACCCCATTTTGCATCTCTTCCTTTGGTCCTTGTGAAATCTGGCCCTCCTTCTCCAGGTCTGCTTGCTTCTTCAGGTTACCTCTAGGTGACATCCAGCACTGGTCCCGTCTCCCTGTAGTGACCTCCAGGCTGGGATGCCCCAACGCAACATCCACCCTGTCCATAGAGCCTGAGCCAAAGAAAACCTTTCCCAATAGATGGGGAACTTTCCTCACAGTAAAAACTGAGCTGAGCTTATATATTTCCCACCGAAACCCAAGTCTGGGCTCTGTAGAAGGTGCTGGTGTGCAGTGATAAGTGATTCATGGTACCACATTTATGGTGGGTCTATTCTTTGCATCCCAAGGCACTTCCACGCAGGTAAGGACCTGTGAACTTCAAGGAGTTAACAACATTATTTTGCTTTTTACTGCATTAACATAAAGTGTCAACATTACCGTGACTTCTTTCAAGAAGCCAGTTGGCTTGGTTGTTCATTAGAAAATGGCTCAATAAAAGTGCTTTTAAAAAAAATTTATTGAACCTATAAAAGGAAGTAATATCATGAACAAATGGAATGATACCAAAATTGACATCCGTTGTGTCCTTGCAAAAACCCATGTGTCTGTAAATCTTGGGGGGAATTCCCGGCAGCTGCTTAATTTGGCCACACCAGGTAATCAATATGTGAGGCTGTTACGTTGGATGGATTTGTGGGTGTTTGGGGAATGCCTTTTTCTAGTGCTGATGGCCTTTCCCACCTGACTGTGAGGGAGGAACAAGGTTTAGCATTACTGTCCATTTATATAGCCTCTCTCAGGCTTAGAAATGGGTTTAAGCAGCACCTTGAGCACCGTCTACCTTCAGCAGAGCTCTTGCCCACCTATAGAAGCAGGTCTCTTGCTGCCAGGAGAGGTGTGTGCCTCAATCCCCTGAGATGGAGATGCTCAGCACTGGCAGTGGTGCAAGGCTGAATAAGGATAAGAGCAGAAACTCCTGGTCCCTGCTGCCTCATCACTCCAAAACATCTGCCAGCTGCCTGGAGGTGGGCGTGGGACATTTGGACCATCTCGGGAATGGTTATGGATGGTGCAGAGACTCGGAGCCTGCAGAAAGTGGGAGTGGTGGAGAAGTCAGGACGAAATTTTCCTGGTGATGCTGGTCTGCGGAGGGAGCTCAGCGTGAGGTCGTGGTCGTGGATGGAGGGGCCGGCAGCTCCCTGCTGACCCTCTCTGACATGGGTTGCTTTGCTTATCTCCATCCGTCTCAGCCATTCAGGCTTTGCAGTCCCAGGCTTTTCCATACCTCATCCCAAGAAAATCTTATGCTTAATATCCTTTTTTTTCCTCAGTCTCTTGTTTCAAGGCTTTTATTTGTATGTCCTTTTGTCAAATTAAACATGAGCTGCACAGCCAGAGGTATTTATCAGAACAGGGCTTTTCTTCCATGTGGAAAACCTCAAGGTTGGAAACCTTAAGCTAGAAAAAGCATCAACAATTACCTTGGATCGGCCGCATTTGAAAAGTCATCGCCTGGCTGGAAATGCTGCATTTATTTACACATGTGTTGGGAAGAGGAAAGAGCGATGCCCTTATTGTCCATTCATCTCAGCTCCGCTCCTTGCCTGGTTTGATGAGCTTTGTGGGCGTCCGCTGATAAATCTTTGATTTCAAGGATCCAAGGTCATGCTCTGCTTCTCGGTGTGCTGAGAGTAAAACATCACGCAGGGCACACCTACGTGAACGCCGTCACTTATATTTCTTAGCTAATGTGGGTTGGGAAGGACACACTTATTTAATTTCTTTATTTTCCCTTCTTGAATGAAGCCAGTGTTGGAGCGAGTGGTTTTCCCCGGGCAGCAAGCGCTCGGGAAGAGTGGAAGGACACTCTCTAGGTCTGTGGAACTGCCAGAGCAGTTTCCTTGTGGCTAGCTCAGCAGGCAGCCCTGAGAGGAGGCACAGGCCACGAGTTATTCTTCCTGCCATGCAATGGCAGCAGCGTGCCCGCGCTGTCCCCACAGGCCTTGACCTTGGCTTGCAGGATGCCCTGCAGCAGCCTTCTGGGGTGTGGGGGAGCCTCAGGCTCTACCTGCCCCTGCCCTTTTTACCCCAACCCCTTTTTTTTCCACCCAGAGCTTCCATACGTGGCCCCCTCTTTGTCTTCTGGGATCTTTGCAGAGAGGGTTAAAATACTCTGAGTTTCCAGCATGTGTTGGAGATGGTTTCACCTTGCTCCATCTTAACTTGCCACCTCCTGTGATCCCCAGGGGATATGACTCTGCCATTCCCATGTCCACTGCGTTGGGGTGGGAGCTGCTCTCCTTCTGTGCAGACTGAAGCACCATGGTCCATGCTGGAGAGGCAGCTCCTCAGCTGGAGCCATCCACCACAGGCATCTCCTAGATGATTCTCCTTCTTGTCGTTGCAGCCAGAGACCTGGAGCACTGGGGCAGGTTGTGCATCCAGCTTCACCCTCTTGGTGAGGTAGACCTCCATTGCCGTCTTGTCCTCCTCTGCCAGATCCTCGGACCTGCCTGCTCCGGCTGGTGGGAAACAAGTGAGTCCTGAGCACTCTCCTGAGCAGGGAGAGGATGGGATGCAGAGTGAGAATGTACTGTTTCGCCAAGCTGGGGAGCATTAAATGATAATGGAGACGTGTTTGTGTGGTGGCTGCATATGGGCTTGCTCCCTTCATCAGTTTTCCATTAATAAGTCTTTGTGAATGTTCCCAGGCATATAAACTTTAAATAGATAGCTTGTCAGCTGGGAACTGAGCCTTTCATAGATCTCTTTGATGGAACAGTTTTTAAGAACAAAACTGGGGATAGGGAGGGAGAGTTTGCAGCCCTCCATCCATAAAAGATGAATGGGTCGCTGGAAGATGCTGTCAGAGAAGCTAAACAGCTATTTGGACGATGGTGGGTTTGCTGCCCAGAGGGGCTTCTCCATCCCAGCACCCTCTCCAGCCTCACAAAGTATCCCTGCCTTCAATTTCTTTTAAGCAAGATCTGAGCTGTGTCAAAAAAGAGCTCGCCTCCTTCTTTCTCTGCTCATTTCTGTGGGTCCAACTTTGACCCACTCAAGCAGGAGAAAAATGCTCCTTGGAAATCCCTTAGGAATTCTTATTTATATGGGGTTTTTTTCCTTAATATTTCACGGTCTCTGGAAAACAGAAGACAGGAGAGCACAACAGCTGACCTGAACTCACCAGGCAGAGTAGTCAAGAGTTGCCCAGTGATTGCAGACACGCAGTTTTAGGACATCAGGCTTCCAGATTGTGGGTCTGCATGCTGCCTCAAAGTAGTCTTGGGTGCATGTGAGATGGTTAAAGGTGGAGATAATCATATTTTCACTTTTAGAGACTTCAGCCAGACATAGCAAGGTGCCCGCACCTTTCTCACGTGCATCTCGTAGCTCCTGGCTGCTGTGCTGAGAATTGGAGCTCCCTGGGTGACAATTTAGAGGGGTGTCAAGGGAGATCAGAGGGGTGGAACGGCTTGTGTACGAGGAAAGCTTAAATAACCCACTCTCATCAGGATAGGGAAAGGATGACGGATGGGGTCGGTGAGAGCGGTCTATAAAAACCCGAGTGGCAGGGAAGGGCGAGCAGGGAACAATTACTCTTCCTCACAAGGCGAGAACCAGAAGCCATCAGATGAAAGGGGTTTTAAAACAAAGACAGGACTTGTTTGCACTACCCATCATTCAGCACAGAGGTGCGGCATCCCAGGCAGGACCCGGTGGTGATGGGTCCAGCTGCTTTGAAATGGTGTGGATCAATTCCCCCTCATCTTGAAGCTGGAGTTTTAGAATTTCTCTCAATCTTTCTGAATAAATCACAGTGGGTTTCGCTCCCCACATCTACACTCAGTTTTTGCTTTATCTCCAGGGTTGAGCGAAGTTTTTCATAGCATATGGCTCGTGAGGGATTACCTCCTCCTCTGGCTCCAGGCAGACCTTGCTCAGAGGCCTTGGAAAGGAGCTGAATTACGATGCTGAGACCCCAGCCGTAGTACCCTGTTGTCCTCTGGGCAAAGTAAAGGTTCAGAGAGGGAGGTTAGACCACAAGAGCATGTTGCAGGGAGGTAGAATTCATGTCCCACGATGCTAAATGCCCATCTCCATGCCATGCTAGGAGGTGACATGGGTGCAGAGGTGAAGTCCATCCTGGGGGTTCCCCTGGATGGTGGAGGTGGTGTTTGGGGGTACCGGCTGCTCTCAGTTTGTGGCACCACCTGCCTTCCCACAGTCCTGTGCTAGGCAAGGCTTCCTCATGGCTTTCGGATCCCTGGGGAACTGAGGCTCATCCTTGTGTTAAATAGAAAACTCTACCCCAGCCTCCAAGTGGGGCCTCCGCGGCAGGTCTCCTCTCAGGGCTGTCATCACCACTTGACCCCTGTGAGTTCCCACCTCCCTGCCTCCACTAAAGCGGAGGCATTTTCTCGGTCTGTGTGAGACTGAATTAATTTCTGGTCCTGCCTCACAAGGTCAGAACCTTTCTGGAAAATGCTAGAGCATAGTCTTGAGAAGCCCAGATGCAGTAGATATTGGGGAATGGTGTGGGAATGTCCAGAGCTTTTCCTTTCTATGTTAAATAACTGGTAAAGAGCATCATTTTTTCATTAAAAATTCATTTGGAAGTGGAGTTCTCCTCCTCCATCAGCTCTCTCCAAAGCTTCTTGGAATCACTCTTTTTTCTTTTCCACCTCATTTCACTCTTTCTAAGCCCTTTTGCAACTTGCTTAGGTTTCCCTGGACGCGAGTGGGGCAGATCCTTGCCAGCCACAGACAGAAGTGAAGACAAAGTAGTTAATACAGGAGACAAGATCTGGCCCAGTTACTCCTCAACAAGACAGCTCTGAAAGAGCATTTCTTTGTATCTAGGCTTCCCTTGTTTCATGCACTCCATCATCTAACACCATTTCAGCTCTCCAAGTGCAAATGCTGCTGGCTGGCTGGCATTTCTTTAATGGTATTGGGGCTAGTGGGGCAACTCTCCTGGTCCTAGATGGGAGGATCCAGGAGGGGGACGGGGATTGTAGGCAAACCTCCCCTTGAGAGTTACTTATCTGAGCATCTCTCATGCCATCCTAGGTGTTAGCAGCTGTGTATCTCAGGTGACCTGTGGTTTGTTTGCAATAAGGAGGGCTGACTGATTTACAGTTGCCTGCAGCCAAACCAGCCAGGCTTTGCAGGCTCGCACCACATACCTGGGCTCTGCACTGGGGGAATGAGACAGACTTCCTAACTACATCTATCGGCCTTTTTGGTTGGTTTTATTTTCTTTTTTTGCCCTCCTTACCCTAGTTCCTGTTTGTTTTCTCCTTGTTTTTTCATTTGACCACCCCAGACATCATCTGGATGTCTGACCCACCACTTCAGCAGGTATGAGGCCAAGGTACAGACTTTATTTCTAGAAGCAGGCTCTCTGCATGGTGCAGCTCATGTTCAGCAGGCATGTGCAAAGTCCTTGAGGTGGTTTCCTCTCCTTCACAGTGTCCTTGAGTCGTACCTTCACTCCTAGCTTCCCCTTTAGCAGTCTTTTTCAGATCCATGCCTTGGAAAACCCTTCTCTTGGAAAGCTTTTTCTCCTCATCTTCAAGTTCCTTGGGTCCCAGCAGCGTGGTGGCCAGATCCAGGCAAAGCTTTATTAGCTCTGCCCAATCACTAACATGGCTTCTTGCTTTCCAGGCAGGAGCTGGTTTCCATCCCTCTGTCCTGGCCCCACGGGTCAGTGCATTTCTGCAACCAAGATGGCTGTGAGTGGGTGGGCAAAAGGAGAGTTGGGTGTCTCAAACTCCTGTTGCAATCTTTCGCTGAGAAAAATGAGATGTGGCACCACTCCCTTTGATTCAAGAACAAGGAAAGGCTGATCACTCCTGCATCCTAGCAGTCGGAGGATGGCAAGCAGCTCTGCTCGTGCCATTTTCCTTCCCTGTAAAAGGCAGGGAAGAGGATGCCTGGCTGCTTGGAAATGGTATGTAGCTGGCAGGTGAATCTTCCTGGGACTTAGCTCTGCCAAACGATCAGCTGCTGAGGAGTTAAAGTACTGTTTAAAAGAGTCCTCAATTAAACCCCTAATGATGGGGCATGGCACCTCTGAGACCCCTTTGTCAGGCTAATTTCCCCCCATGGGTTCATGTTCCCCTTATGCTCCAAAGGTTGGTTGTGTGCTGAGGGACTCTCCCCCCACACCACCCCCAGCTCTGAAATTACAATTGAGATTGATTAAGATTTATTCTTTTTAATTAAGATTGAGAGGCTGGAACCCCAGGGTGCACCAGCCTCAGGAAGAAGGACAATTATGCAGCAATTACACAGCCTTGTAATCACATTATACATGGGATGTAGACTGAGATCTACCCAAGCCATTGTAAATGGGTCATCAGCAAACCCAAGAGATGCTAAACGACTTGGGCACCTTTAGCTCCTTGCCAAGGGGTTTGGATTCAGGTTGGAGAGGAGATACTGGCTGAGAATGCTGCATGACCTCATATCTCGGTGAGCTCCTGTCCCTGTGATCCCCTCCCTCTTCTCCTCTTTACGAGTGGGTGACGCATGAGCGTCACTGCAGAGCTGGGAGATGGCAAGTGCCTCCTCCCAAACCAACGCCTCTCAGCTCAGACCCTCCTCCTTCTCCCTGCTGGTACATGGGGCTCCTCAGGTCTGGGCAGCCCTCCTGGTCCATGTCTTTTACTCCACTTAGAGAGGAATAAAAACTGAGCATACCTCTTCATAACACTCCCCCCAGATGCTATTTCCAGCCCAGGGGATTTATTTGGGAGATGAAAACCCAACTGTATGTACACAGGGTGATTGAAACAAGCCATAAAGGTGTTTTGGAGACAGGATCTGAAAGGTCAGGCGTCTCTGACTTGTGCCTTGGTAAGCACTGGCTGAGCTGGCTTTGTTCAGGACCTTGGCCACGTTCCAGTTTAGGAACTGGTTCATTCTCCTGGTTTGGGAGCACACCTTGGCCTGACTCACCCAGAGCCAGCCAGGTTTCTCTGCACCATGTTTCTCCAGTCCCGTAGCCCCAGAGTGGCAGAACTGCCATGCGGGTGGCGGCGATGGGGACACAGTCTGTTTGCTCCCAGAATGGCCAAACTTCCGCTGAAGCCCACCCTTTTGTAAGGAGGGAGCAGAAGCACAAGAAGCACAAATTCACTCGTTTCCCTTTGGTTTGGTGCTGGGTTTAAAAACAAAAGTTAATTTCCCTGTTCCTCCTCTCTTCAAAGAGCTGGGCAGCAGCATTGGTGGTGTTCCCGCACCCCACTGCCTGCACAGCCCTTCCTCCAGGACCTGCCTTTGGACACCGGGAGTCGCATTATTAAGTGTTTCTTCTGCTGAATGCATACATTTCACATTCTGATACTGTTTCCTCTCCTGGTTTTCATCCCCTTAATTCCTCCTCTCTGGTCATTTCTAATTAGCAATGCTAACCCACGCTGCACTTGCCTTTTATCCTCTGCTAAAAGCGGGCTTGGACTGGAATTAAATGGAGCGATGTAGGCTCGGGGCTGTGTTTTCCCACCAAGGGAGTAGGGGTATGCAGTCAACAGGAGCTGTGCCGGCACCAAGCAGGCTGCTGATGTGGTTTATGAGCTTTAGGATGGTGTTAACCCAGGGGAGCTTTTGCTACCCTTGCCTGGCTGGCTCCACTCTCCTCTTGCTTGTAGAGAGCCAAGAAGATGCCCACCAACGGGGTGAGCAGGCTCAGCGGCAGAGAAGGTGGTTCCAGGGGGTCCCCAACCTGGGTGGCATCTGTAGGGGAAACCACCCCCCAGAAAGTTTCCTTTTCCTCCCTGTTTTTCTAGGCGAATAGTTAAGTCCTTGAGGAACTAGCATCCCTTTGCATAGTGATGCTCTGTGTTTATCCTTATCTGACATTTCTCGCTCACTGGCTTCTTTTTATTCTTTTCTCGCAGTTTACAAATTAGTCAGCTTTGCCCAGTGAGGGAGAATTGATTCTCACAGTGAAACACCTTTTTTTTTTTTTTTTTTTATTCCCTCCTTTTTTTAAGCCTCTAAAAACAGCTTTTCATCCCCCTGGAAGCAGCCGAGAGAGCTCTGAGACAAACCCAGACACCTTGTCACACTTGCAGAGAGCTGCGAAAAGAGTCTGCTTCCCCCTTGCTGGGCTGGTAGTGAGAAATTTTCCTGTCTGGACGTAAAGGCAGTGTCTGGAAAGCATCTGGGGAAGTCAGGGTTGGCTTGCTGGTGGCATGGAGGCTGGGCACGGTGCTTTTTGGCAGGGTGACTTCTTAGACCGTGTCCAGCTGGTGTACGGAGCTACAGCTCCGGAACCCAGGGGATAGGGAGGTGGGGGAGAGGACGCTCCTGCCTCCTTGGCAATGGAGTTGTGTTGTCCAAGAGGGGCCACAACATGGGGCTGATCTTGCAAAAGTGCCAAGCATCTCCCCTGTGCAAAGGGGTGCAGTTGCTTTCTGTGCCCCTGCAGTAAGTGCCCTCCCTTCTCCTGACCCTGGGGAGCCCCAGTGCATCTAGGAATGGGCAAATCTGGGCTGAAAACTCTTCTGCTGAGCTGTTTGGGTTTAAATGAACTTGTAAACTGGAGCTGTTTTAGCAGGAAACCCTGAGACTGCTGGTCCAAGTAGCGTGGTTTGGGACATTGCCACCTTTGTGAAGGTCTGTCTGGCCACAAGAGCAGATGATGGCCCCAAAGCCACCCCCGGGGACACAGATGGGGTGTCCAAGGTGTCATGTTGTCACCCCCAAGGCCTGGCATTCTCCATGCAGCCAGAGGCATGGAATATCTCACAAGGCTGTTCCTGAGATGAGATGCTTGTGGTTGACAGCACTTGGAAACACGTCTGTCTGCCAGCCTGTCCCCGCTGGCCTGCACACCCCTCTGGGTCTGAAACAAGGGAAAAATCAATACAAAATCCCATTTTTGTCCAAACCCTGGGGTAGTTTTTCAGCCATCTCCCTCTTTGCAGGCAGAATTAACAGGGGCTGTGCAAGATGTACGACAAGATCCAGCTGTTGCTGGAGACACAGCACAGGGGTTTCTCCTATGTCTGCAGCTTCATCAGTAAGTACCGATGGCAGCAGGGAGGGGACCATGAGGTCCTCAGCTGGGTTACAGTGACCTGAGTTTTAGTGTCCAGCCGTCTACAGGATAACTAACCCTGTAGATGTGTACAAGCTAGCTGCAACCCTGATCAGCTCCCTAATCCAGCTGGCAACTAGTCCTTGCAGGAGGGATGGAGTCAACACCACCAAAGACCATATGAAGATCCTACATCACCTTAATCACACATTTTGAAATTGTGTGCTGGGACTGGGGAGAGAGGCTGCAATGAAATCCTCCCTCCTCTCATAGAATCATTAAGGTTGGAAAAGACCTCTAGGAACAAGTCCAACCATCAGCCCAGCACCCCCAGGCCTCCTAAACCATGTCCTGAAGTGCCACGTCTGCACGGTGTTTGAGCACCCCCAGGGATGGTGACTCCACCACCTCTCTGGGCAGCCCGTGCCAGCGCCTGAACACTTTCAATACAGAAGTTTTCCCTAATACCCAATCTAACCCTCCCCTGGCGCAGCTTGAGGCCGTTTCCTCTCGTCCCATCACCAGTGACTTGGGAGAAGAGACCGACCCCCCCGTCACCGCAGCCTCCTCTCAGGCAGCGGCAGAGAGCGATGAGGGCTCCCCTCAGCCTCCTCTTCTCCAGGCTGAGCCCCCCCAGCTCCCTCAGCCGCCCCCCAGCACACTTGTGCTCCAGACCCTGCCCCAGCCCCGCTGCCCTTCTCTGGACACGCTCCAGCCCCTCCATGTCCTTCTTGTCCCGAGGGGCNGAGGGCAGGACCCGGCACTTGCCCTTGTTAAACCTCATACGATTGATCTCGGCCCATCAATCCAGCCTGCCCAGAGCCCTCTGCAGAGCCTGCCTGCCCTCGAGCAGACCAGCACTCCCACCCAATGTGGTGTCATCTCCATCAGATGCAGAAGGACCAGGGCTATCAATGCTGGATTTTCACCTGGTTGATATACAGGCATAGGTGTCTTTGCACCACGGAAGTGGCAGGGTGAAGGGATGCCAACCCACCAGCAGCCACCCATGCTACACCCTGGCTGGCCCAGCCCCAGCACATGTCATCATATTTCTGAACACCTTAAAATCCCCACAGCCACTCCAATTTATGGCATTTTTCTACCTCTTTTCTCGCTGTGAGCTGCAGTGTTTGACTGCTAGATCTGGCACCTGCTACAGCATCGCCTGGAGCCATCGGCTTTGCAGCGATGGGTTGAGTGACCCAGAGAGAAGGAATTATATATAGAAAGACAGGAGATAGAGATGTCATTAGAGAGAAGCCAGGAGCCGGGAGAGACCCTCCGGGCACGTTTTTTTTGTGGATGAAAGGAGCTTACTTCAGTCAAGAGCGTTATTATATTCAGATTCCCATTTAGGCTTCTCCAAGTTGTACAACAAAAGGAATATTAAATGATCTTGCAAAATTTATGTTACAAATCAATGTAACCTGCATAAATCAACCCAGCTGAAGCAAGAAGGTAAAGTTTGGGGTTTTTTTCAAGTGCCTTGCTGTGAAAAGGTGCTGTTTTAGAAATGAAAGATGCTGCATCCAGCCAGAGAAGACCTTACAAAAAATGTCACACCTTCAGCCAGATACATCTCGCTGCTTTTTTTTCTACCACTGGATGAAGAAGAAATCTTCTGCATGAAGTGAACTGCTTAGAGAGCTGGTGGGGGTTACACACATTGCTCGGATCTAAAACTTCTCGTCGACATAGGCAAGCGTGCAGGCAAAACTTAGGGCAGCAGGGATGGTGGGACTCTTGGACCAGGAGGAAATCTGTGGTCAAAATCAGGGTAGGAGAGCTGTCTTGGAGCCCCTTGAGTCCTCCGGGTAGGGAAATCACCTTTGCCCGGTCTCAAACTTGTTTTACCCATGAAGTTTTTTCCCAAATTATGTGTGCAGGATGTGATGGTGTGAAGCAGTCTGGTATGAACACCCTGCTCCAAATGTCAGGTGTGGGTAGATGTCTCTCCCTCCAGGCTTGGACCTGCAGAAACTGCACATGAGATGAGGCCGAGGCGTGGTGGACAAGAAGCAGCTGGAAAAGATCCTTCTGCTGAGCTACGTGTGCAACGCAGAGGCTGGAGAGCAGGCAGGGGGGCAGCAGGTATGGCGTGGTCCTGAGGGGCTTTTCCAGGGAGGACCTTTCCCTCTGGTATCTGGCAGTGCCAATCTCCCATCTCTGCCCTCTGTTATAATGAGCATGTCTGGATGACCTCTCTCTTGGCAAAGTACCGGCAAGGCTTTTGTGAGATGCTCCTGCTCTTCCATCTCCAGGTCAAGATGGAACATGAGGTTTATTGGCTTTTCCAGTTTGGCTTACTGTTTGGCTTACTGTTTTCCTCCAGAAAACAGTACGTTTCTGGGTGTTTCTCCCTTGGATCAAACAGTCCAGGTGGTGAAAACCCGTAATTCCTCCTAGCCTGATGTCCTCCTACCCTGGGGGAAGGAGCCACCTACAGCCTTCAGCTCCCCTCTGCCCTCCACCAGGCATGGTCCCTCCTCCCAGCCACCTCTCCATGAGCATCAGTTTGGGGTGGCCCTCATCCAACTTACCCAGACAGTGCTGATCCCTGCAGGGGATGGAGGGATCAGATCCTCTATTATCTATCTATCCTCTATTATTATTATTAAAGGGGTCAAATCCTCTATTATCAGGCCTTTGGGCTTTGTGGCTATGGACAACCTGGGCCACAGGAGCTTTCCCTGCCCTGGGTTCCTGCTTTCTGGGTCCCCCAGGAGCACAGCTGTGGGATGAACATAGGTGTGGGGAAGAGCTTCATCATGCTGAAGACCTCGGTTGCATTTATGCATCTCACCTTTGCAAAATACCTGTGTGAGTCTCAAGCCTCCTCAGCACCTCCACAGATCCAGCAGAAAGCACGCCCACAGATCCGGCGGCATCATTGAGAGAGGATGCCAGCAAAGGAGAGTAAATATTTGCCCAGCAGCTGGTGTCACCTAAACCTGCTAAATAAGCCGAGGACATTGGTCAGGGCCACCAAGCAGGGGTTACGCATCTTGGCTCTCCTGAGAGGGCTCTGTGGTGGAAGACTCTGGAAGACCTTAGCCCTTTGCATTCACTCTTCTGAATTTCTCTCCTTTACTCTGTGAGTTGCATGAAGAAGGAGCTGAAGCTGCAGCTGTTGAGCTCTCCTGAGCTGTCCTTCCACAGGCCAGCCCTTCTCTTGTCCTGCTGATGCTGCTTGGGTGGAAAACATTCCCTCTCCTCCAGGTTTAACAGCCTGTCTTCTCTGGTCAGATTGGCTTTTATCTCCCATCCCAATGGCTTCTCTTTGCCCTTAAAATACAGCATCGTCTCTGCCCCGGAGTTTGCTTTTCTCATCTTTCAGAAGGAAAAGGCCTGCAAGTTATTCACTCACTGGTCCCCTGCTTTTGCTTCTCCTTCCAGTAAGTGTTCAAGTCCTTCGATGATGTCTGGAGGCTGTGGGAGGTGAGTGTGTGTTAAGATCCCATCCTTGGTTGCCCCTGCCTGTCCTGCATCTGCCCAGGCACGCCACGCATCCTGCATCCCTCCAGCCAGCCCCAGCCATCCACGACTCCTGGTCCATGGGGAGCAGAAAGGTCTCTCTCCTTGCAGCTCACCCCTCAACCCCGCTCCCCAGTAGCTTTGATTATCTCAATACTTGCACAGACTCTTTCTCAGCACTCGCCTGTCTCGACGAAGCCCGTGTGACAAGTGTTTGTTCTCATTATCGTCCAGCTAATTGGGGACCACCTCTTCAGAGGCATCCGTGGCTCAGGAGGTCCCAGAACTGTAAATTGCTTTTTTTTTTTTTTTGAAGGAAAACATCAAAAACAAAACATGGGGTCCCTAAACCTACCCGTGTGCATGGACTATGTCCCTCCAATGGTTGCAGTCTGTCCCAGGTCTGTAAGGCCCTCACCCATAACAAGGGGATGGATTTGGGGTCTTCTGAGAAGGAACATCAAGGAATTCAGGTTGCTGCTTTGTTTATTCTGTAGATTATCAGGGACTTTAACTCATTGTATTTGAGGGTCTGGTTATCCAGGTTTAGAGATTTTGTCTGCAGTCTTCCCCTGATGCTAACTCCTCCCGTGCCCGTCTCCCCTCTGCCCCCCAGGTTTTCCTGATGAGGAAGCCCTGCCAAAATTCCCAAGTGCTCGTGCCCTTGGTGGTGTGGGAGCAGGTCCTGCAGGAGTGACATCCTGACAGTGAGCAGCTGGAGTGGGGGAAAAAAAAAGCAGAAAAAAGGGGAGAAAAGGAAAAAATATGGGAAAAAAAAAGGAGGGGAAAGGTAAAAAGAAGGGAAAAAAGGGAAAAACGTTCCACCTTCCCATTGCAAGAGCCAGCTGGGCTGATCTTCCCCAGCGCCAGACAAGTTCACGGTAAAATAAGCAACCACGAGGAGGGAAATTGCTCCTGAAATGGAACATGGTGATGCACTGAACCACAGTTCACAGTGATGACTGCTTCAGAGCGGGAGATGCTCATCTCGGAGAGGAGCTCCATGTGCTGCCCATGTCTCAACCTCCCTACTTGTCCCCACCTGGGTACCCTGTCCTACATGATGCTGGGCAGCATCTCCCAGAGCCCTCCTGCTTTCTCTGTCTTCTTGTGGTCAGGCAGGTCATGCCAGCACCAAGGACGTGGGGAACAGATAAATAGATCCCAAACCACTAAGAATTATCACCTTTTTTTTTTAATAATGGGAAAACTGAGGCGAGCACCCACCATCCACCTTGCGGTGCAGCAAGGAAGGGCTTGACTTTGTCATCTCCCCAGAAAGGCAAATGCCACTGAAGCACCTTAAATCTCCATGAGGGTTAAAGAAAGAGAAGCAAGAGGGTCCAGCTAGCATGAGGAATTGGTTCATCCTCAGCCAGGCTGTCAGGTGGAGCAGAAAATCTGCCGATATATTCAAGGTCCTAATGAGCTTGGGAGCGTCCGGTGGCTGGTCATACGGAGCCGCCGTCGCTGGATGGCTTTTATCACTCCAGACACTTCTGCTGACACGGAGCGATTTGTTTTGCAAGGGATGCTCCCTGGGCAGGGATCAGGGGAAGGCTGAGCTAATGTTGCCTGACATACTTTGTTTAGGAGATAAGACAAGGTGGGGAGGAGGGGAGGAAAGCTGGGAAAGCCTCCAGGGAGGAAAGCCCTCCTGTGCTGGGAAGGGCAGTGCGAGAGCGTTGGGATGCCAGTGGTACCCAAAGCCCAGCATCCCTGTCCAGGGCTGACCAGGATGCTAAAAGCAGTGGTTTCCAGGCTCTGGCAAGGAAAAGCTGGCAGAGTTGAGGGTGTTTCATTATTATTTTGTTGGCCTGGGACATCATAAAAGCCAGAGCATGATGACAAAGCATAGACATCCCTCTCCATCTTCATGAGACATGTTTATCCCTATGTATTTTAAGCCAAACACTGTTCTCCAGCTGAAACAGGAGAGCTTTTTAATGCTTCCTATTTTAGAGGGATGGGGCATTTGTTAGGGCAAAAATTGTCCTGCAGAGGGAATTTATTGCTTGTGGTGTGGGTGAGAGGAGATGGGGAAGGCTGAGCAATGCAGTCACATCAGCGCTGGCTTAGCTCGAGATGGTGCTTCTGCAAAATGAAGGGCAAAAGGCGATCCCTGCAAGAATTCAGAGCAAATCAATGTGTATTTATTTAGCCAATTCACTTCACCCAGTAGCTAAAATCTAGGAAGAACTCAGCCTTGTTTTCCTTAATATCATTGTGGAGGAAGAAGGCTGACTGTGCCCGCCTGAGCATCCCCATCCTGCTCCCCATCTCAGCTTGGGGTGGTTTGGGTACCCGGGAGCTTGTGGGGTCCCTGTCCCCTTTTGCCACCTGATAAACTGGCAAAACCCCTTCTCCTCCATAAGCAGCCACCTTTTTGGTGGCGGCGGCAGCCCCAGCAGCAGCAGACGGGAGGATTCATCCTGCTTCACTTGCCATAAGGTACCCGGAGGTACCTGCTACCTCCTTGTGACACTGCCATAGGAGCCAACTCCCGATTCATCCCAAACCAACCAAGGGATTGTTCCACAATGAATTTGTTAGGATTAATTACACCTCGTCCCTGCTGAGATTTTTAACAAGATTATTATGCTTCCCGAGCCTCGCTGCTTTGCTTTCTCCTTCTCCTCTTTTCTTTCATTTCAAAGCATGTTGCATGCAGCAGGATTTGGTTTTGTTTTGGTTTTTTTTCCCTTGTGATGCTGGTGAGGAGGAATGAGCTGCGGGGTGGGCAGCAGCTCCATCATGGGGGATGTCACCCCAAGCTGGGGGAATGAGTCCCTGGAGAATTGCCCTTCCCTGGGCGATGCTGCAGCTCCTGTACTGGGCTCAAGAGGTTGCTTTTGCACAGACAACGCCGCCTCTGGTTTCACCAGGAGGGTGGGAAGGTGGAACCCCTCGGAAGGTGGAACCCCTCGGAGATGGTGGTGGGACCCAGTGCGTGATCACAGAGCTGGTGTTTGGTGGCTCTTTTTTGGCTGCAGAAGCAAATTCCCTCTGTGCTGGGCAGAGGGGGAGGATGCTGCTGGCCCTCTCTCATCTGATCTCTGAGATGGATGCTGATCCTCTCCTGGTGGCCCTGGCCCTGAGATGAGACTCTCCAGGGTGGCACTGGGTTGTTTTGGGTTGTCCCCATGTCCATGCTTGCTGTCCCATCCCCATGCAGCCTCCCATCACTGGCAGATGCAAGGGGAGACATCGTGCCTGGAGAGGAGGCAGCAAAGCCTGAGCTGGAGCTGGGGACTCGCGGGGGGAGATCAAAAACATCTTAGCAGCGGGTTTTTCTCCAGCCCTGAGAGGCATTTAAATGTTCACATGCTGCAAGTGATTGACTGCATTCGTGCAGCGACAGAGAAATAGCTGCCTTGATTTCCCTGGGGCCGCGGCAGCGAGGAGCCCACGTGCCATGAGGGAGTACCCACAGCCGGGCTGGGCTGGAAGGAAAGGAGCATGGGTGGGGTTTGTGGTTGGAGAAGGTCACGATGGTGCTTTCCTGCAGCGTGAGAAGGGGCAGATGGCTCTGGGAAGACCCCAAGACCCGGCAGGCTCTGCAGCATGGATAATGAGGTGCTGGCACGTTTCAGGGGGACTCGCCGTTGTCGAGGGCAGTTCAGCATCCAAACACAGCAGCACTAAAATGGGAGCTCTCAGCTGGGAGAAGCTTTATCCCAGGTCTGGGATGCTCGCAACCCATCTCCTTGCTAGAAGTTTGCTGCTGAAACACAGGCTCTGTAGCTGAAAGTTCATTTTCTTGCTCTGGATTGTACATTTTCCCTCATCGTATCAGTTATGTAGCTGTCCCTACCCCTCTCTCTGCAAAGCTTGCCTTTCTTAACGTGAATAAAGGGACTTCTGCGTCTGCCTGGTACATGATGGACCCACATTGTCCTGGCTGCCTGCGGCACCCTGCCCGGCAAGCCCCAGCTCAGCTTTCTGGCTGTTTCAAACTTCTTTCTGCCGGCTGCATCAGATGGTTCTGGGTATTTAGCAGAGTATAAATTGCTTTTATCGAAACGAAGCCAGCTTTGGGCTTGCAGCAGAAATTCCCCAACCTCCTAGGCTGTTGTTTTTTTTTTTCTCTGTAGGATTAACACGGTTAGTCAATGGGAGTGAGCCGATTTGGGGTTGAGGTTGAAGCTATTCTGGGCTGGGTTTAGATGCCGCGGCACGGGCCGACGTGTGACTTCATGGCGTCAGGCGGCTTTTGCAGGATAAATGAGAGCATATTGATAATCAGCCTTGTACTACCTGGGAGCTAACCCTGTTAAACGGTTTAAAGGGGACGAGTGTTTTGCTTGCAAAAGGTCTCTTTGTGGGGTGCCGTTGTTTTTGGGGAGGGGGTGGCTTTCTCTGGGTTCCCTGCCTGCTCCCAGTGCAGGTAACAGGAGCCACAAATTCATGCCTCTCTGCACCGGAGACTTACTCTTCCCCATGGTGACAAAACACCTTGGGCCAGCAATTGCTTGTGCTTGACCTCTGCACCTTCAGGGCTGTGTCAGATGCTGCTGGGGACCAGTTTGCACCAGTTTGCTCCACGCAGCCCTTTGCAGTGCGATACATCTCTTTACAAGCCATCCCTCTCTTGTCATAGGATCTGGGGATGAGCCACCCCTCCTGTAGACCGACACTGCGATGGGGTTAAACCATCCTTCCCAGCTCCTCCTCAGCCATTATTTTATTCCCCCATCCTTAATGAAGGGCAGGGCGCTCATGGGGGTCTTGAGGGGCATCAAATACAGGGGTTGGCTTGGTTTCTTCTCTCCAGGGGTGACACCATGTTGGAAGGGAAAGGGAAGGGGAAGGGGAAGGGGAAGGGGAAAGGGAAGGGGAAAGGGAAGGGCTGAGGGTGCTCAGCACCCAGAGATGGGGTGTGGGCAAAGGGACAGGATGGATGCTCCATCCTTTTCCCTCTGGGCCAACTCAAGGAGTCAATGTGTCCTCTTTTCCTCCTCTTTTCTTTTCCACAGGGAGGGAAACTGAAGCATGGCCAGGACCCTCCCGCTTTCCATTTCCATCCTCCAAGACCAGTGAGGCCAACTGGAAAGACTGGGAGCTGCTGGGACTATTTCGAAGGGGAACAGTGGGCATCTGGAAGAACTGGGCTTTACTATTGCTCCCCGGGGATGAACGGCTGGAGGAAAGGCCTCCTCCATGGGGCAAAGATGCAGCAGCTCCCAAGGAGTGTGGGGAGAAGGATTTGGGGTTGCTGGAGAAAAAAGGGTGCTGTCCCCCCCAGCAAAGCCCCCAAATTGTTGTGGTTTGGGCTTTTTTAGCTCCTGTTTCCTAGTTTCTTCTCCACACACACACACATGCGTGGATCCAGAGCAGCTGCTTCCATTTCCTCACCAGCAACAAAGCAAATAAGCAGATTTATATGAAATTTCCACCCCTCCCCAGCCCAAAAGCCAATTTCTCTTTTTTTCCCCAGACAGTTCTTGTCACTTTTTCAATTGCTCCTAATGGAGATGTCCATCACGGAGCGCACTGGCGAGGACATTAACCCAGATATGATTCCAAGCAGGAAGGGATGCATTAATGACCATTTAAACCTGTGTACGTAGCTGGTCTGGCCGAAGATGATGGGCTGATTTCTCTTGCTTTCTTGACAGGTGAATTTTTTTTCCTTCTCTTTTAAACTCAGCCATGTGCAGGGCTGAGGGTTTTCAGGCTGCCCCGGCCAGCTTGTTTTGGCTGGGGAAGAGGATGAGCTTCACGGTGAGATACCTCCAGACCCATAGCAAGACCTCTCACCCCTTTCTCCAGGAGAGACTTCATCCTGCAGATCTTCTGCAGCAAATATTAAGGGAAAAAAAAAGCAGTTCGTCCCAGCTGGGAATGACAAAAAGGAGCTGGGTTTGGGGTGTTGTGGGTAAAACCAGGGCTAACCCACACCAAGCATCCCTCCAGCCTTGACCTGAGCAGAAAACCTTCTTCTAAGAGTAAGTACTAAGGTCCTAATGTTGCATTATATAGCATAAAGCAGAGTAATACTCAACCAATTACACTAATGCTGCTTATTTGCTCTTGTTACAGAGAGTAATTGCTCACCCAGAAGCTATTAAATTAGATAAGAGCAGAACAAACAGAACTATTCATTTTATTCACTATATATTTATACACCTACCACTCCAGAGCGTAAGCAGCCACCGCTCTCTGGGTGTTAGCTATTCCACTTGTGAGCCAGACAAAGACATTTGTCACAGCTGTGGGTGGTGTTTCTCCTTTTAAAATGGCTGTAGGAAAGACATGGGATGTGTTGGGCTTTATTTATCCCCCCTGCCACTGGCTCAGGTTCCTGTTGGTGGTTTTGGGGCTTCTCCCAGGCAAGGGGGGAAACTAAGGCACGGGGGAGCATGGCCACAACCGCACTGGTGACTATGTCTGGTGAATTAAATGAGGGGTTTGGGGACCCCACTGCAGACACGTGCCATCCTGGCAAGGCTTGGGGGACAATCCTCTGCTGGTGGCAACTGCTACCACTGCCCCAGCCCACCCAGGGGAGCCCAGGCAGCTGCAGGCAGGAGGACAGAGATGGGTTAAACCTCGGGCAAATATTAAACACCCTGAGAGCAGTCAGGGGGAATAAAGGGTGAGGAGGAGGAGGAGGAAGAAGACCATGAAGAAGAAGAAGAAGAAGATGATAACAACCATGTAGAAGACGACCAGGAAGAAGAGGTGGTGGTGGTGGTGGGAGGACGAGGTTCATTGCTCCTGGTGTGGGGAGGTGGCTGGAATGTCCCTGCCAGCTGATGTGAAGTTCCCTTGGGGTGAGCAGGAGCTGGGGCTGGGGGGTCTGAGACTCCCCCCAGTTCCCAGCTGGACTGGGGCTGGGACAGCTGGGGCTGGGAGACAGCTTTTTCCTGTCTCTACCCTGCTCGGGATACAGCCCTGGCTCCTGCACCCTGTTTGCAGCAGCCCAGGGCTGGGATGAAGCTATGGTGAAGCAGCTGGTCTAGCTCACAGTGAGCATTGCATCCTCCTCCTTGGGGTCTCACAGGAGGGACCAGGGATGGGGGGCTGCAGTACCCTAACAAAGGTCTGCTTGTTAAACCGGCTCATTTAACCAGTGTTACTGCTGAGAAGGAGATGCTCAGGGTCCTCAAGCTGGTGACTTGCTTCTAAATGTGCTGCTGCACTCACAGAGGGGCTGGGGGTGCCTGGGGAGCACTGGGGTGGCGAGGGTCTGCACCCCCTGGGATCCAGCCAGCATCACCCCCCAGAGCAACGTGGTGAAATTCAGCTGCTTTATTTAGGTTATAGACACATCCTATAAATAACCCACTCCAGAGAAGTCTGCTGCAAACAACACGCTTTAAAAAACATGTTATTATCCACTCTGCCTCCCTAATTAATTCCATCTCCTGCCATCCATGAGCGAAGCCCGCAGGGCACCCAGCGTGTGTGCTGGGCTGGGACCTCTGGGGGGTGGTGCTGGGACCTCGGAGGGGGTGCTGAGACCCCCAGGGGGATGCTGAGACCCCCAGCCAAAGCTGCAGGGGAAGCTGAAACAGCGGTGGGTGGTTTTTAGGCTGCTGAGGCTGCCATCTGCTGATGCCAGGACAGCCAAGCCACCTCAGGTCACCCCTTCTGGGCTGGGAAACCCTTGATGCTTGCATTAAGATTTAATTAAAAAAAAAGAATTTGCCCACGGGAATGGTGGGTTTCTGTTATTTTAGGGTGTTATTTGGCTGTTGGGGGTAACGGGCAGAGCCAGGGAGGGCTGGCCTTCAGCTGGGCGCTGCTGGGGTCGTTAGGTCGCTGGGTGCTGCCACGCTGGATGTAACTAATAATTACAGTGCCTTGGTGGAGAGGAATGGGTGGGTTGGGGGGGGAAGCGTTTGGTTTTGCCTTGTGGAAATCAACAGAGCGATGTTGTGAAGGTAGAAAACCTCCCCTAGGGCTCTGCTGGCTGGTTGCAATTGGGGTGCTTCTCCTGCACGGCTGGGTGCAGGCAGCCCTGCCAGACCCAACGGTGCACCCATGGTTCCTTCAAAGCCTCCAGGTGGGAAGGTGCCGGAGAAAACCTCTCCCCTGGCTTCCCAAGGGAAGTTTTAACTCCCTTCTTTTTTTGCAGCAGCAGCTGATGGATGCTCCTGAGCCTCTGCCCACCTCGTGCAGAACTGGATGACGATCTCCTCTGCCCCTAAATCCAGCCCTGGATTCAGACACCCAGCTGTGGCCACAGGAGCATGGGAAGGCTGGAAGGGAAGGAGTCCAGAGCTGCTGAGGGTGATGTTCCTGGTGATATCCACCCCATCTTCCCTGTCTGGGGCACGCGTTGTTCCCTAGAAAGGGCTGGCTTGTGCTGGGAACTGTGATGGCGGCCAGGCTCAGGAGATTAGAGGATGATGCCCTTTGGGAAGGCTTGCAAAGGTGAAAAGCTTCATGGACTTTACTCTCACCTCGAGGAACATGATGGATTTTCCCCGCTTAGCTAAGAGCCAGGTTGGGTTGCAAAGCATTAAAGCAATTCAAATGGGCTGGAAACCCAAGGCAGGAGTTTCGGGGAGATAAAGGAGGGAACATTCCTCATGCAGAACTGCTGAGATTAGGGTGATGACAACTTTATTTAATTTGCAAGAGCTAAGCGAAACCTCCGACAAAATGCAGGTGCTCCTGCACATGTGCTGTGAGCGGGCAGCCATGCAGAATAAAAGGTCTCCCGGTCACCTTTAATGTCCCCGATGGCTGGTCCTACACTGAAGGCTAATTTGAGCTACCAAGACAGGTCTCAGAAGGTCTATTTCTCCTCCGCTGGCTTTGGCTAAAACCCTTACAGTCTGGATGGGATGCTCAGCATAGGTTGGGCTGGGACCAGGAGCCAGGAATCTGGGTGAAGCCTTGGGTCCTGCTGGCTTCATCTGCCTGTGGATGTCCCTGCGGGCTGGATGAGGGACAGCATCTCCTGGGGACAGTGGGTTTCTCATCCTTCGGGAAAAGAAACCCCCTGGATTCATATCCCACCCTGCGCTTGGCTATAGAAAACCCAGAGGTAACGTTATTGGAGAACTTTGCTGACACCTCTGATGAGGCCGGCACGCAAACAGGGAGGCATATCAGAAGCAGGTTAATTATAAGCTCCATTAAGAACACAGGGGGAAGGGAAAATCACCTTTAATTGCTAAACGTGAGAGAGGAATGTCAGCATAGAAAGCAAGGAGTACTGCAATGGGTCAGAAATACCGGGGAGCCCTAAAGCAAGTTAGGGGAGCACGTGTTTGGAGAAGGACCACCATCCCTTGCAGACCCTCCCGGACATCTCTGGGTCAAGCGTGGGGTGGGGAAGGAGCTGGCCAAGCCCAGGCAAGGTGGTGGCAGGGCTGGGATGTCCCTGCTCCATCCTATAGGTTCCTCCATGTAATTGCTCTTGAGTTTTGCATTATTTGCGGTGTTGCCCACGTTGAGGAGAAAGGAGGAGAGGAGCCACCTAACCCCAAACTTGATTTTTAGTTTTATTACCCCAGATCATATTTTTTCTCCTCTCTTTTCTTGCCTTCCTGCCTCAAGACCGGCTCTAGGAAGGAAAGAGCTTGCACAGCCCTCATTCAGCTTTGGAGCTCCTTCCCATGGGATGCCATCAACAGACAAATTAAGGGAGGAAAAAGAGTTTTAGGGATAAGATGATAAAAAAAATAAATCCCTCTGCCACTAACTGCTGCAGGATATGTAGGATCACTTCATGCTCTCCCTTCTCCTATACCTGCCCTGGGAAACCTGGAATACAAAGCTTGGGGGCATTTTTGTGGGGCTGCAGGGTTTGGCAGGTTCGATGGCTGGGGCTGCGGCTGGGATAACAAATCCGCCTTTCCCTGGCTTGGAAACTACCCCATGCTTAAAATCAAGAAGCGGATGGTTGAACAGGGGACTTTGAAGGCATCAATTGTAGCGCCTGACCTCCGTGGCTGTCAGCAGCTGGCAGAGAAGAAGTTAAGGGCTTGTTTACACCCAGCCAGTGAGTATTTCAATGGAGAAGCAGAGATAAAAGTAACAAAGCGTCTTCCATTTAGGTTGGTGGATAAATGAAGTTTCAAACGCATTCCCTTGCTGAAAGTGCTTACCGGCTCCGGCTGGAGAGTTTGGATGAGTTATGTGGAGGAGGATGCTCACCAGGTTTCCTTGACTGCCAGCTCCTCCATCTGCTGATGGATGCCAGAATGCCGGCTGGGATTTGCTCAGCTCCCAGTGAGTGTATGCTGTGCCAGCCAAGGGAAAGCCCCCCGTGCCTCGGTTTCCACTCCCAGCAGCCCAGGGCAGGAGCGAGGAAAACGCAGGGCCACCCACCCAGGCACAGGGGTGAAGGGATGGAGCAGGAGACATCCCACCTTCCCCCTGGTCCATCCTGAGGGACAGCTGAGACCTGGCACACTCATAGCCTGCAAGATCTCTTGGCTGCCTCCCTGTGCAGCTTTCCCAGGAATCAGAGGGACGTGGAGAACAGTCGTTTTGATGATTTCCTTTTCATCTTGATTATTTTTTATATTGTTTCCCTTTTTGTCTGGGGAGAGCAGAGCCACTGGATCATGGGGAAAGGAGGTGATTCCTCTGCCACGGGAGCACGAGCAGGTTTCCTTGTCCGGTGAGGCTTTAGCATCTCTAAGTTTGTCTGGTTTGGGGGGAAAATTAACAGCAAGAGATTGCCTCTGGCAGGGAGATGCAGCTGTCCTTGTCCTCTGTCATCAGCTTAGCTGGGAGGCCTTGGTCCCATCCACTCACCCCTGTAGCCCAGGGCTTGAAGAGGTGGGGGATGCTGACCTTGATCCTGGAGCCTGGTGGTCCTTAATATGGTGGGAACTGGAGAAAAAAAGGGGGATTTCTGCCATGGGCTGTTAAAAACTGCTCGTGGAAAAGTCTGCTGTTCCCCAAAACGGGTTGTTTTGGGGGGAGAAAGCAAAGATTCAAGTTCAGCTAAATTCCCCTTTTCCTCCTCCGGGTTTTCCCTCACCTGACTGTCTTGAAAAACCCAGTCAGCCCTGGAAAATCCGTGTAGAAAGGAGGCAGCAAAATCCTGGGAATGAGCTTTTGGGTGAGTTCGACGTGGATGGAGCCAGAGAGGCATACATGCCACTGTGCCCCATGATGACCACATGTCCCCGTTAATTCAGTAAGGTGTCACATGGCCGGTTATCTGTATCGCCCCAAAATAATGATAATTTAAAACCAGCCTTCAGGTAACTAAGTTGCTAAGTAATTTAATCATTTGGGAATGAAACTTTCCCTGTATTGGCAATTATTTCTGCAAAGGGAAAGCAGACTGGGCAGGTTGAGGGGTTAACCAAGCTTGAAATTTGTGGGTTCAGCCCAGCAGAGACGGAGGGAGACACTGAAGCTGCGCCGGGGGCTTGCCAGCACTGTGGCTTCACCTCGTCCTCTTTTGGGGAGCCACCCCGCGATGCCCCCAGCTCTGGTGCTGGATACGTGCACCCACATCCACCCCCACGGGATCCTTACGGAAAGCAGGTGGGGAGAAAGCGGGTTCAGGGGGTCCAGCCCCTCTGCTCCCTTCTCCCACCGCACCCCGGGAAGGGGTTTCTGTGGGGCTGGGGTGGGAGAAGCCACTGCAGGGGTGGCTGTCCCCGATGCTGTCACCCCGGGTGCGGTGGCACCGCAAGCGTGGGCTGCTGGCACCATCTAGTGGGGGCGGGACCCCCCAGTACAGCGGGACACGGCCCCTCCTGTCACATCTTGGTGGCCCGGGGTCCCGCTTTGGGGCAGATGCCCTCCGGCCACCCCCTTCCTGCATCCTCTCCGGGGATGCTGAACCCGCGTAGGGACCGTGGGGATGCAGGGTGGGACCCTGCGTGTCCTTAACCCTCTCCGTTAAGGGTTACTGGGCTGGTGGCTTGTCCCCCCCAGCCACCGCGACCCGGTGGCCTCTCATGGCCTGGGGAGCGGGACGGGGTGCGGAGCCCTGCGGGACCCCCACCCTTGAATAAAACCTGTAGGGACCCCCCCGCCATCATCCGTCCATCCCCCTCCTGCCCCACACAGGGGTGGGGGTAACTCTGTCCCTGCTGCGCGTGTGTGTCCCCCCCATCACGCCAAATCCTAGCCTCCCCCCCAAAAAAAATTAATTCCTGGCTGCATGCAGGGCTGGGGCGATATGGAGGGGCGCGATGGCCAGCCCCCCCATGTGCCCATCCCCACTCAGGACAGGCAGCCGTGGGGATGTGGGAGGAGGAGGTTAGGCCAGGCTTTCCTTCCTGGCCAGCGCTACGCTGCCTATTACATCAACTCTGGTATTTCCAGTCCCTGCGGGGAGAAGGGAGGAGCACGGGCGGGAGCAGGGGGAGCAAGGAAAAGCAAAGAAATATTGGGGGATGCAAGGAATCGGGGGGTCCCACGGAGGGGATTCGGCCCCTTCGGAAAGGCCCGGTGCTGGGATCCCCTGTGGTCAGGCTGGCCTCGGCCCCTGGCCTCATCCTGGCTCCATCCCCGGCTTCGGGGCTGGGAACGAAAGCGGCAGGAGGGGGGGAAAAGGAAAAATCTACACGTGGAAAACTCCCGTCCCTACGGCTGGGACTTAAAGCAACAGGGGGGCGCCAGGCAGCACAAGGGCAGCTCCAGGGTCAGCGGGGCGGCGGGGCTCAGGGTGCCCGCTCCAGCTTTCGGGGTGCTGCCTCAGTTTCCCCGGGGTGGAAGATGGAAGGAAGGATGCAGGGATGCTTTTTCCCAGCCTCATTTAAGCCCCAAAATATCCCCCTGTGGGTGCCAGGCTNTGATGGATTCGGGCTTTGCAGAGGCCGGATCCAGCTGGCAGCAAGGTCGGGGACCCCTCGGATTCGCTCCTCACGTCCCCCCCCTTTTTTTTCTGATATTTCCAGCCCCGAGTTACCAACCGGACTCCGGTTTTATTCCTCGCTGGAGCCCGTTAAAAATGTTTCGTGCGGGATCCCTCCTCATTTGGGATACAGTATCGAATACAACATCAAATACAAACCCCAAATCATCACAAAGGGAAAAAAATCTGGGGGAAAGCTCCATCTTTTTGGCACAGTTTCCCCTTCGAACCCTATCGGAAGCTGTTGCGAGGGAGTGAAGGCGCTTTGTGCAGGCCCTCCCCCTGGTATCGGGCCTCCGCGTGGGACAGTCACCGGTGGGAGCTTGGATCCCTTTGGCGGGGGGGAACGGGCTCCTTCGGGGCAGAGCCGCGGGGCGGGATCGCGCCAGTGCTTTCGGCAGGGCCGAGCCCTGTTTCGAGGCCGTGGTACAACACCAAAACCCGCAGAATTCACCCCAACCGCCGGGCTGGCGGGGCGGCGCGGGGGCGCGGGGCGTGCGGGCGGCCCCCCGCAGCCCTCCCGG